>JAVJIF010022864.1:0-62834 GCA_038442645.1 Agave tequilana
CAAGGCGCGTGGGCTCGACACCCGCGTCTTAGCATCAAGACGCGAGGGTCCAGACCCGCGCCTCGGTTATAACCGCCTGGTTATTGGGCCAGTCACCGCCCACATAGCGGGAAAGTGGGGAAGTGGCCCCTCATCGTGGAGCATTTTTAGGGGGCACGTCACCCCCTAGGACCTCTATAAATAGCCTTGTTTGCTATGAGGTCGAGGCGATCAGAAGAGAGGGGATAGAGACGAGGGCGATTAGAAAGGCATCTGGCATCAAGAGGATCAGAAGATCACAGAGAGAGACAGACCGAGACAGGAGAGAGCTCAACTCTTCGTCAAGCTTGCTGCGTACAAGCTGCTCTTTGCCTACCTTCTCTTTGAGAGTTTTGGTAGACAGAGCTGTGCTACTCCCTCTACCAGCCAAAGAGAAGATTCCCTGACGATCCCGACGGTCATCCGGTCAACGGAGAACAAGATTCACTCTCCACCGCCACACGAAGAACCCAGCTTAAACAAAGGGAGGATTCAAGACTCAATATCCTCCCTCCCTTGTAACTGGAAGAAAAAGCAGTTTTGTTGTAATTTTTTCATCTGATTCAAGGAAAATTTTACAGTAAGACTTCTTTCTTTTTTTTTCCAGCGCGTACAAGAGATGGCGACTCCGCTGGGGACTACATTTGTCACTGATGAGCAAATCGTGGCGCAGGATGACGTCCTCCGTAAGGGGAAGATGGTCGAATCGCTCATTGTCGAGTTCGACCAGGCGAAGTACGAAGAGTTTCTCTCTTCCGGCTCCAAGAGCCCAAAGACCCGCGTCTGCCGCCGGGTCTCGACGGGGAATGCCCCCGAAGCCCGATCTGAAGCTCTCTCAGGCGCTGCTGCTGCCAACTGTGCCAAGCAAGGTGCACGCGCCAACGCCTCTCAGAAGGCCCGCGTGGCCCCAGGCACAACTGCCTTTGCGACCAACCGCGTCGCACAGAACACCCGCGTCAGCGTCTCTCAGGAGACCCGCGTGGTTAAAATCTCTGATGTTCAGCATCAGGATGTTGTTGGTCTCTCTCCACCTCCGCGATGCAACCGGAACGCTGAGCGTCGACAGAGGAGACGTGCGCGCCAGCTGCAAGTTGGAACCTCTGGTTGTCTGACTGAGGCTGGACGCAGCATACAAACTGGCGCCTTGCTCGTGCCCCGCGAAGTCCGCGTTTGGCGGCCCAAACGCGAGATTCCTTCAGTCAGGTCCTCTGAGGACCAACTCACCAAACGCCAAGGTGAAGCCTCTGTGCCTTGTCAAGCACAAGAGGCACGCGCCTATAGACGTGGGACCCAGCAGCCTACTCTCTCTCAAGTGTCTCTGCCCCGACACACCAAGCAGCAACGCGATAGGCGCGTCTTGTCTCAACAGAGAAGCCAGACGCGCGCTGAACAGCTGCGGCGCGAGAACCGCGTCCCTGAAGCCTGCGTCCAGGCTGTACAGCACATGGATGCCTCCCGTCTTCGACGTTGCGAGGCTAATCTTTTCAATCCCCCTCCCATAGATTTGAGGGATTATTTGACGAAGAAAAGAAGTGCCAATTAGGCCACTTCGTCGTGTTGCTGCCAACGGCTCATCCATATGCTCTCTGAGTGCCGTTGCGGATCAGGCGTACATCAGCAGTCTTTAGTCAGACAGCTGACCCTGATTCCCCCGTCAGCTAAAAGAAGACGCTCCCACAGAAGGAGAACCTTCTCTGACGTTGAGTACCCGGAGCTCACTGCGAATATGACAAGCAGGAGCAAGGAAAACAACCTGCAGTCAGCTCAGATGAGTCTGACTCTGAACCGGAAGGGGTGTATCAACACACTCGCACCCGGACTGGGGCCATTCCCCCAATTGACTATAATGCCTTAGCCCATGGCATTGAAGTGAATGATTCTCACTCCGCCGTAGCGGAATCGAGGGCTTCGAACTCTTCCGTCGAGAAGGAGACCTCTGCCTACATGACAGGCACTCCTGAGGAGACGGCTAAACGTTTAGAACAGATCCAGAAGGCACAATGGATATGATTCTTTCTCAGCAGGAATCTATCAACTCCCTCAAGCAGGCGATTGCACAGCTGCTCGAAGACAGGAGGAGGTCTCCTCCTAAAAAGTCAAAGGGCAAAGGGAGAAAGGGAGAAAGTTCATCTTTCGAACCTTCTGAGGAGACGCGGCGATCTACTTCGGCTCGTCCAAGTCCCCGTCGCAAGTAAAGGGCGACCAAGACCCGGGGAAGGCTCATGCTAAAAGAATGAGTCAACTGGAGCGACGCCTCGAGGCCCTTGCCAATCGCAAAGACCTCCAAGAAGTAGGAGTGGTCCGGCCCTACCCGGCTGAATGGGACTTGGTTCCGTACCCGCCCAAGTTCAAAGCTCCAACTCTCCAAGCCTTTGATAGGAAGGGGTCACCCAATCAGCATATCTACTACTTTAAATCCCAAACTGGGAATGTAGTAGATAATGATGCCATCCTGGCGCGCCTGTTCATCGGCACCCTGAAAGGGTTGGCCTTTGAATGGTTCATGAAGCTCCCAGAAGGTTCTATCAAGAACTGGGGCGATTTGGAGAAGCTGTTCTTAACACGCTTCTTCGAAGATGACTCGGAAGTCACGATGCCCACCCTTTTGGCTACTAAACAGCGAAAGGGAGAGTCCGTTAAGTCTTTCGTGGAAAGGTTTCAGAACGTGGCACTCCGGTGTCCAAGCGGTATGACCCAGGCCACCCTGGTGGAAACATGCCGCCACAATCTCCAAACCTCACTCCTTGCTCAAATAGGAGTTGTTGAAAGCCGCACCTGAAGCAATTAGTCCAACAAGGTGAACAGGCTGAGGAGATTGTCGCCCGCGTCAGAGCGGAGGAAGGTAAGCCTAGGCCGGAAAGGTCGACAAGGCGTGCGCCAGACACATCCCTCCAAACAAAGCGGAAGGATAATTGGGCAACGGAGACCAAATCTCCCGCCAAACCTCAATCAGGCAAGGCGAGTGGCTCTTCAAGCCAGCCACGCGCCAACAAGCAATATTCCTTCAAGGAGGAACATGTCGATTCGCTCTTTAAACTACTCAACAAGAGCAACCGACTGAAGCTCCCTGAAGCTCGGCGCCCCGAGGAAGTCGGCAAGACCGACAATCCCACCTATTGCTTGTACCACAGGATGCTGGGGCACCCTACCAAAAGCTGCTATGTCTTCAAGGACATCCTTCAAGCTCTGATTGACGCGGAGGTGTTGAAACTCCGACCAGAGCAGAAGAAGGTGACGGCTAATGTGACGTCAGTTCTCCAGTTCGAAAGACAACCCCCGACACCCTCTGGAGTAGTCCCTATCCCAAGAGGAGAGCTGAGAGTGGTCAACACAGACCCTCACCAGCAGCAAGCGAAAGGCTTGGTACCCGTTCCTACACCTCAAGGGGAAATCATGTGGGTCCACCCTGACCTTGTCAATGAACAGCAATGGACTACTGTGACCAACAGGAAATCCAAAGGCAAGGCAAAGGCCTCATCCTGCAATGTGGTGGGTGCCTCCTCTCGAGAAGCCGAGACTGATGTTCCCTCGTTAACCGACTCAGAGGAGGAAACAATAGTCTTGGCCGCAGAGCCCAACAAACCGATGGCGGGAACCCGTTCGGGACAGCCGTACTTGAAGCAGTATGGCGAGATGGCGGTAGTCCCTCCACAACCAGCTGCAGAACTAACCAAGCCCTCCACAAGACAACCTGTGGAGAAACAGAAAGAAACTCGGTTTTCTCGAGTTCTTTTGAAAGGTATGGCGGAAGGATCCACGACACCTTACCGCTTTGATGTCCTGGCTCAACTAGCCAACATCCCGGCACGCATTACCTTGTATGAACTTCTTAGACTATCAAAGTCGACCAGAGAAGCTCTACAAGAAGCTCTGGCAAATGCCGAGGTCTTCATGACCCAGGTGCCGAAGGAGGAAGATGTAGAGGATTGCCTCCACACCTCCCCAAATGCTCCCTGCATTACCTTCACAGCAGATGATATGCAGGTTAAAGGGAAGCATGATCGACCCCTGTATTTCACAGGGTATATTGGATCGTCTGAGGTGAACCGCATTCAGGTAGATCCAGGGTCCGCGTTGAGCATCATGCCTCGCCGGGTCATGCAACATCTGGGCATTCCTACTCATCGTTTGAGCCCTACTCAGACAACTATCTATGGGTTCAATGCCAACCAGACCCGTCCGATGGGGAAAATCAAGCTCAAATGCCAGATTGGAAGCCTCAAGTCGGAAGTGACATGCTACGTCATCGACGCCGACACTTCCTACAATCTATTGCTGGGACGACCGTGGATTCACCGCAACTCCATCGTTCCCTCCACTCTCCACCAAGTCATGAAATACATTGACGGGAGTGGAAAGGTGCAGACGTTGATCGCCGAAAGGTATCCGTTCAAAGGGGTCGAGAATTATTTCACCGACTCTTTGCTGTACCAAGATCCGGTGGAGACGGATGAAGTCCCGCGACCAGAGGAGCCAGACTCTGGTAACGAAGCTGACACCGAGCCCGAGAAAGAAGAGTGCCTGTGGGAGTTAGAACCACTTGTAAAGAGCACTAATAAGCTCGATGTTGATAATACCACCGACGATGTAGGCGGTTGGTATATTAATGAAGATTTAGATTTTGCGTATTTTTCTGTGTTTGCTTCTGATTCAGTACCATCAGACACTAGCACCGAAGTAGACGATGACCCCTGGTCGGCAATAGATGCTTTGACATCGTTGCATGTACCAGTGAAGTCGTCCTTCGAGACATACCAAGATAATGGTAATGCGCAAGAATCTATATTTATGGTTCCAGCAAGACGAAAAGGCCAAAAACCAATTCTTTTTGGGCGAATCTCGTCTGAACCAACGCCCCGCGAAGAATCGGAAGGCGAGGAGGAATCCCCTCAGTTCGGTCATTATGAACCAAAAGCACTCAAAATGATGAGATGCATGGGGTACGACCTGACCAACAGACCCGGGTTGAACTTCGGCAAAGGAAGGAGGACGCTGCTTCGATCCTTTGTGCCGAAAGGGAAGGCCCCTGATTATTATCATCGGACGCGCCGGGGGTTGGGCTATGTATCAACTCCGGTCCCATCAGCCTCCGATTCTCAAGAATCGTCGAGCAACGATTACTCTTCAGACACATCATCTTGGGAGTCAGATGTCAGTGTCGGCAACATCTTCAAGGAACTTTCAGTGAACATGGTTTCGACAAGCCACCTGGAAGATGGAAATGAAGAAATGATCCAATCTGATACAGATCCTTGGATCAAACATTTAAATGCTCTTTGGGACACTCGCTTTGAACAGCGCGAGCCACCCACAGAAGACAAGGTTGTTCAGATCAACCTAGGAGATGAGGCTAACCCTAAGCCCATCTTCATAAGTGACGGCCTGTCACCTTCGGAGAAAAAGGATCTAATATCTCTTGTACAAGAGTATATAGACGTCTTCGCCTGGAATTATGAGGACATGCCAGGACTCGATCCTCAGGTGGCTATGCACCGCCTCAACATCAATCCGGACGTAAAGCCTGTCAAACAACAGCAGCGACGGTTTCGTCCAGAAATAATGGAGGCAATTCAATCAGAAGTCAGAAAACTTATTGATTCTGGCTTCATCAGGGAAGAACAACATCCCGACTGGGTAGCCAACATCGTCCCCGTCGCCAAGAAGAACGGGAAGATCCGGATCTGCATCGACTTCCGCGATCTAAACGAGGCCTGCCCCAAGGACGAATTCCCATTGCCGATCACAGATGTCATGATTGACAATACTTGTGGATTCGAACGAATGTCCTTCATGGACGGATTCTCAGGATACAATCAAATCAAAATGTATCCTGATGACGAAAAGCATACCTCCTTCAGGACACCTCTAGGGGTATATTGCTACACCGTCATGCCCTTCGGACTGAAAAATGCAGGGGCAACATACCAAAGGGCCATGAACGCCATTTTCCATCAGCAAATACGCAAAAACGGTGGAATGTTATGTTGATGACATCGCGGTAAAAAGCCGCACTAAAGGTGATCACATAGCGGACCTGAAGGTGGTCTTCGACATCATGCGGGCTCATCAATTGAAGATGAATCCCACAAAGTCCTTCCTGGGGGTGGCCAGTGGCAAATTCTTAGGATTTGTTGTAACATCCACCGGAATTCACTTGGACCCGGAAAAGGTTCGCGCTATCCAGGAGATGCAACCCCCGAGAAATCTCAAAGAACTCAGGGGATTGCAGGGACGATTGGCGTACATCCGCAGGTTTATCTCAAACCTCTCCGGAAGATGCCAACCCTTCGCTAAGTTAATGAAGAAGGGTGTCTCATTCATTTGGGATGACGCTTGCCAACAAGCGTTCGAGGAAATCAAGCAATACCTCACCCAACCACCAGTCCTTGCAGCTCCGGTATCCGGAAAGCCTTTCCTGGTGTACGTCCGGGCAATGGATCATTCTTTGGGAGCTCTATTAGCTCAGAATGATGATCACGGACGTGAGCAAGCAATCTACTATCTGAGTAGAACAATGATCGGAGCCGAACATCGGTATAACCCGATCGAGAAGGAATGTTTGGCATTAGTGTTCGCTATTCAGAAAATGCGGCACTATCTGGTAGGCCAAACTATAAACGTCATATCAAAAGTCAACCCCCTGAGGTTACTTATGACTAAGCCTTCATCATTAAACGGCCGGCTGGCAAAATGGGCCATATTGCTCTCCCAATATGAGATGCACTTTTTACCACAAAAGGCCATTAAGGGACAAGCAGTGGCGGATTTCCTAGCTGAGCACCCAGATCCGAGGGCAGCCAAAGTCTACGAGGATCTCCCAGATGAAGTTGCTGAAGTCTGCCTGACTCAGACATCGTTCGAAAGTCAAGTATGGCAACTTTTCTTCGACGGTGCATCAAGAACAAGCCCAAAGGGACACGTAGTAGCGGGGGTAGGAGTAGTACTCGTATCCCCACAAAATTATGTGATTCCCCGAGCTGTCTCATTAACTGAGCCTTGTTCCAACAATGTGGCGGAGTACAACGCTCTTTTGATTGGGATGCAATTCGCCGATGAGATTGGCGTTAAAAATCTCGAGGCATACGGCGACTCTAAACTCATCGTCAGCCAAGTTCGCGGGGAGTACGAAGTCAGACATGAGGACCTAGTACCCTACCACAACGCAACTATCCGCATGGCCGAGGGTTTACAAGCTTCTACATCGACCATGTACCGCGCAGGCAAAATGCGCACGCGGATGCACTCGCATCCCTCGCGGCCTCCTTAGCTCTTCCAGCTGGAGCAATGGAGAAGATATTCGTCTACAGCCACGACCTGTATTGCCCGAGAAATGCTCTCGAGGGCTATCAGGAGTCAAAGGGAGATTGTCAAGGCAAAGAAGCACTGGAATTGTCAACCGGTCCAGAGCTTAAAGACTGGCGATTCCCCTACATTGATTTCGTCTTATACGACATTCTGCCTGAAGACACCAAAGAGGCGGCTGCCATTCGAAAGAAAGCCCCCAAATTCTATTATAATGCGATTACGCGAACATTGTATCGTCGATCGCATGACGGGATCTTGCTCCGGTGCCTCTCACCAAAAGAAGCCCAAGAGGTATTGAGAGAAGCCCACGACGGTATGTGTGGAGCCCATCAACCTGGCCCAAAACTGGCACATCGACTCCAAAGATTGGGTTACTACTGGCCCAAGATGATTGCCGACGCCGTCACTTATGCTAAAAGATGTCACGCTTGCCAAGTGCATGGCGATTTCATCCATCAAGCACCAGGGTATCTCCACTCTACAACCTCTACCTGGCCATTTGAAATGTGGGGGATGGATGTGGTTGGCCCTATCAGCCCACCATCATCAAAAGGACATCGGTTCATTTTGACAATAACCGATTATTTCTCTAAGTGGGCTGAGGCCATTCCTTTGAAGGAGGTCAAATCGTCGAACGTGATCAAGTTCGTGAAACATCACGTTATTTACCGTTTCGGTGTACCTCGGCGAATTGTCCATGACAATGGACCTCAGTTCATCAGCCAGGCTTTCCAGAGATTCTGCGCTAAGTTCAGAATCCAGAGTGTGTCCTCAACGGCATACTATCCTGCCGCTAACGGCCTCGCAGAAGCTTTCAACAAGACCATTGGTAAGCTTCTCAAAAGTTCGTCTCGAAAAGTCAACGGGACTGGGACGACAAACTAGGTGAATGCTTATGGGCCTATCGCACAACTGTGCGAACCCCAACTAAAGCTACGCCATTTTCTTTGGTATACGTGTGTGAAGCCGTGCTCCCACTGGAAATCCAAATTCCATCTCTACGCGTCGCCTTGACAGCGGAGATGACAACAGAGGAGAAGCATCGACAGCGACTCCAGGAACTGGAGGCCTTAGATGATAAACGTCTGCAGGCCCAACAACAAATCGAGCTCTACCAAGCTCGTATTACCAGAGCCTTCAACAAGAAAGTTAAAATGCGAACTTTCAAGAAAGGCGATCTTGTCTTAGCCGTCAGAAGACCCATGGTAATGACGCACAAGACAAAAGGAAAATTCCAACCCAAATGGGAAGGACCATTTGTAGTAGAGTCAGTCTACTCAAATGGGTCATATCGCCTCATAACCTCAAATGGCGATACACTCATGATGCCGATCAATGGCAGGTTCCTGAAGAAATACTATCCTTAGATGGTATTCTTCCGCTGATCAAGTTAAAAGTACACCTCTGATCAAAGTAAGAAGAATTTCTTCATTATAACATCCGACGCCCCCGACGGCTAAGGATAGAGGAAAATGTTGGCTTCTAAGCCCAACATAAGTCTTCGACAACTCATCATGCTGAGAAATAGCATGGCTAGCCCAACTCAAACGGTAGTTGGTAAAGGCACCTCAAATCCGTTGATAGCTGAGGGTTTGCTAAAAATCCTAAGTGGACTTGGCTCCACTCTTTCCTCCAAAATCCCTTACCAATTCTCATCCACAGAATGGTAGGTCTACAAAATACAACCATTACTAAGTTAACACTATACCTCTGGTAATGGAAACTTTTCAATATTCCTTGTCGAGTACAAATTTTGTTTGTCAACTCTACACGGAGTATCAAACTTTCAAATTTGCCAAGTTAACACTATACCTCTGGCACTTCAAATTTTCACTTGTCAATTCTCACCAATAGAATGACAGGTCCTCAAATTGCTCTTATCATGAGTCAATCTTTGTCAAGTTAATACTACACCTCTGACAAATTACTGTTAAAGTTTAACACCACACCTCTAAACAGTAATCAGGTTTCTGTCAGGTTTAATATTACACCTCTGACAGTCACTTTTCTTCAGACTTCCATATCGAAGCTGAAATGGATGATGCTAAGTTAACATTACACCTCTAGCATCAAGTCATTGCTAAGTTAAACAATACACCTATGGCCATGACTTTCCCTCGGACTTCCTTATACAAGCCGAGATGACCAATGCCAAGTTCAACATTACACCTCTAGCATTACCCTCACTGTCAAGTTAAACATTACACCTATGACAGTGACACTTCTGAGTTAAGTTAATATCACACCTCTGACTCACATCCTTGTCAAGTTAACATTACACTTCTGACAAGACCACTTTCAACCCGTTAAGTTAATATCACACCTCTAACGGTAACAAACTTTCCTAGATTCCCCACGAGTCTAGTCTCACTTGTTATTCTCTTCAACAGAATAACAAGTCTACCTAAAAGCATTGTTAGGTTAATACTACACCATCAACAGTGTTTCCATCAAATCCCCAGCTGAGCTCAATCAAGTTAATCCCAAACACTTGATAAAAGTTCACCCTCCCTGGGGGTACCAATTCTACTTGTCACTTTCTCTTATAAAGTGGCAGGTCCACCAAAAATTATTTCATCTCTGTCAAGTTAATATTACACCTCTGACAGTATTGTGAGAGTTCCTGAAATAGGATCTTTCCCTACAAAGTTTGACTTATTAAGATTATCATCATAATTTTGACAAAGTCAAAGATTCTTTGCTTCTATGAGTCTAACTGAAGACAAAAAGTTCAAGACAATGAAAGAGGCAAAAAGAAAAGTGTCACTTTTATTTATATCCAGGCATATGAAAGTGATACAAAACGCTCTCTTATACAATAAGATTGAGTGTTACAATTAAGGAGTACAAAGAAGTCCCTCTCTCTCTCTCAGAGGCCGTACTCACTCCTTGAAGCCGCATCTAATTCTAAGTGCACGATGTCTGAAGAAGTGCCAAACTGTGGCGACAATTGGAGCCGGTTGCACTATGGTGCATGACGTAAACATCGGAAGAGCCCTAGCTGACTAAGCTAAGAGCAATAGTGTTCTTGAGGTCCGGTGGCAGCAGAAAGCCATGCAACCCTTCATTCATGAGCATCTCTTTCGCCAGAAGGCCATCCAACGAACATGGAGTGTCCTTGATGTCACTTCTGGAGTGGGAGAGGAAGAGGATCCTATCTGCCACTGTATCCACCGTAACCTCCTCGCCGCCATACTTACCCTGACCATCCCTTGCCAGCAGGCATGACTGGTGCAGTGGATCTGAAGAGACCTTGGCGAGGGTTAAGTCCTCGTCAAGGACATAATATATTCCCTTGTAGACGACGAGGACCATAATATATTCCCTTGTAGATGAACATCGAACGAGTTCGCCGACCGGAATATTCTTCCAGGGGCCCAGCGAACCTGAAAAAGGACAATCAAGCCTACCTACAAGGAATAAACAAGGGGGTTAGAAAATCTGAAACTTAGTATACTTCAACAAAGAAAACTAAGTGACAGACGCGGCTATTGTCGAAGACTTCAGACGCGGGAATGACCCCGCGCAGTGAGTCAAAATACCACGTCAACAGAAGCAGACGCGAATCAAAACTGTGCCACACACAGGATTCAAACGCGGTCTCATTTTGCGCCCGCGCTGAAAACACAAGGCGCGAAAGGACTCAGACGCCGAAAATTGCCATCTCCCTGTCGAGGGAACAGGGGTTGCAAAATTCGGGTCTGAAACCTTCAGCCCGAGTTGGAATTCATCCAAGTCAGTGGCCTTAAAACGCGAGCTTCATGAGCAAAGTCAGCGCCAAGTGCCAAAGACTTCTGTACTCGCGTCCAGGGAAGTTTAAGTCGGCGGCGCAAATTCCAGAAGGAATGCACCAACTCAGACTTCATGAGGAAATCCAGATGATGATGATGCCAAAGTGCAAACTTGGGTGGACTAGAAACATCACGGCAAGTCGGGACGGCATACCAGCAGAGGCCTCTGTCAAGAGTTTAACTCTCTGCATCAGAATATGGACATGGAAGGTGATCAGAGAGACACTTTGTCCTGAAGAGACCAAACAGAAGCATGAAAGCTCTGGGTCATCTTCTTCCCCGGAGTCGTCTTCATCCATGAAGACAGTACCCCTGTTAGAAACTCTGAAGAAGGCGGAAGTTCTCAGAGCAATCGTTCTCTTAAAAGGGAAAATAGTCTAAGATTGGGACTGCTAAAGAAGGCGAGCCCCTATTTATAGGCCGCTCCCGGTAACCGTCATTAATGGTTCATCAATTGGAACCGTCGGCCTTAATGACCGCACGATTGTCAAAGTCCAATGGGAAGCTGACGCGTGGAGGGTCGCTTCGGGAAACGTTGAAGACGCTGGTCTCAACCGCCAGCGCCGGTTTTACATTAAAGGGTATTAACGCCCAAGTCCAATGAAGAACCGACGCGTGGACAACTGCTTCGGGAAACAACGGATGACCCGATTTCCCAATCGTCAGTGAAGACTTGACGTTCAATCGTCAGTGAAGACTTGACGTTCAAAGATCTCATAAAATCTTTATGTCAGGCCGCATGTAACGTCTGGAAGTTACATCGATACGCAGATGGGAAAACCGCATCCTGGAACCCGCGTCTCCTTTTTCAGAATGAATGACGTCCACCTGCGTTCCAAAGGAAAGTCCGCGTACTCAGAATCGCGTCCCTTCAGCAAACATGGCCCATTTTAAGGGAAAGCACTTGACTCAGCAAAGGACTTAGTCCATTCTGAGATTAAGGGGAAAATACACAAGGCTGCGTCCCTCGCGTCCGCTCGAGTCGCGTCTTCATTGGCAGGACAGACTCGCGTTACTCAAAGCCGCGTTTCTCTCTGCGAGTTGACGCCGCCGCGTCTTCCTATGGATTGACGCTGCGTCTCATCAAAAGGACTTAGTTCTATCTGAGTTCTTATGAACTGATGACCGCGTCTCTCCATGAATTGACGCCGCGTCTCATCAAAAGGACTTGTTCTACCTAAGTCCCTATGAACCAATGCCGCGTCTCATCAAAAGAGCTTAGTTCTGCCTAAGGTCCTATGGGTCAAATGCCGCGTTTCATTTAAAGAACTTAGTCTCACCTAAGTTCAGCATTCACAGTCAGTTAATCAAAGATTGTGATCAAGAGGTCGAATTCATCCACAGCAAGGCAACGAAGGAGGTGGAACCAAAAACTTCAAAGACTTTTATTATATCAAAAATGATAAAAGTTAATAAAAACACTCTTAGTGAACAGAGTGTCCTTTTCTTAAAAAAAAAAAGAGAAGGCTACAAGTCCTGGTCCGCCAAAGAACGGATTTGCTCTCTAAGGCGATGTATCTTATGTTGACGCGCCTTCTCAACCTCCATGAGAGCTCGGGCCCGCAGATCCGCTTCAGACAAAAATCCCTGCGCTTGCACTCGGAGGGATTCCAGCTCGGACGAACGAACAGAGAGGTCCGCTTCAGCTTGCGCCTTGGCAACCTCTAACTCCGCTAGCCTCTTTTCAGAGGTAGCAAGCCTCTGTTCGTTGAAGACAATCATGGCCTCAGCCCTGGCTATAACAGCCCGAGAGTCAAGGATAGCCTGCTTTGCGGCCTGTATGATCGTCTCTGACTCCTCGGACTCAATCGCCAGCCTTTGGTGATCAGCCTGGACACGTTCAAGAAGACGAGTGCTATCGGTTATCTTCTCCTCCACCTCTCTTCGCTCCTGCTCTTGAGCAACAAGGAGCCTGTTCAGCGTTTCTTGGGCTTCGTGGGATGAACTGGCATCATCCTCCAGGGATCGAAGCTCTCTCAGGTGCTGTCCCAGCTGATCCACCAGCAGCTGACTCGCCTGGGCTAGCGAAGGGCCTCCGGCTAACTTGATGTTCTCGACCTGGTTTCCGAGAAACATCTGGGCGAAGTCAAGGGAGCTACCCCTAGTCAGGACGAAATCGATGCATGTTCGCATCGAGGTAAGGAACTGCTGCACCGCCTGGCGTGTCAAAAGCTCCATGATATCATCATCCGAAGTGCTCCCCGATCCCTTTCTATCACGGGGTGGGGGATGTAGATCGGCTCTGTTGGTGCAAGAGTCGAGCTGACCACGGGTACGGCAGGAGCAGGAGCAGCCACTGGCGCTTCTGGGGGTACCACCTCTGCAGGAACCTCCACAGCCGATGACAGGGTAGTGAGCTCGACCTCCTCAGAAACCTCAGCCAAGGCTTGGGCCGTGTGGCCTTCCGGAGGGACACTGACCGTCAGACTCTCTACCTGGGCCCCTCAGTTCTCTCTGCAAGTTATCTCAACATTAGCCAGAATGGTAAAAAGAGAAACATCCGAGACATCAAAACTTCCTTACCAAGCTGGAGGTCCAGAGATGTCGAATCCTTGGGCGAACCCTGCAGAGGAGAAGTCTCCCTGACTTCAGTGGTGGCCTCCTCTTCCTGCAGAGGAGAAGTCTCCCTGACTTCAGTGGTGGCCTCCTCTTCCTGCAGAATAGAAGTCTCGGCAGCTGGAGTCTCAACTCCTTCCGGCTGGGTCAACTCTTGCATCATCTCCTCGATATGCGAGGAGGTTGCAGCCTCAGTATCCTAAGCTAATCCTGCAGCATAAAAGAAGAATGTTAAAGCCTCCTCTTCAAAATGAAAAGGGAAATCAGGTCAGAAGGTGAAAAGAGTACCTTCGGCAGGAGCAACCGCTGGTGGTGACATCGTCGCCGGCTCACACCCATGTATTTCCTCATCCGAGATGTGTGAGAATTTGCTCGGATCAGGAGGAGCGGGTTCGTCACCATAGTCGACCTCATCCTCAAAATCGCTTTCCTCTGCGGATGAGGAAGACCACAGTTCAACGTGAGAGGCCTCGGTAGCCGGAGCCTTGCCTCTAAACACCCCAGTGGTAGGGCTGGGGTCAACCATCCGAGGACTGGAGATGAAGACAGAAGGAGACCCAGGCTGTTGTGCCTCATCCCTCCTCTGAGCTGAGGAAGACTCGGGCTGAGCTGAGATCCCCGGAATCTCAACATCGCCTCCGCTCATTATATCGACCTCGAGCTGCTCGGTCTCGTCAGTGGCGGTGGGTCTGTCAGCAGGCTCCCCTTCCTCTGCAATCCTGAGGCTCCTGCGGTGTAACCTGCGGGTATGGACTAAGGGAGTGTCATCCTTGTCCACCTCTTCCTCCCTCGGCTCCCCAACACCAGAAGGGATGTCCGCGGATCGAGAAACTGCAGCCGTCAAGTCTCTCCGGACCTTCTTTGGGGCAGGCTCAGCAGTGGAAGTAGAACCTTGACGACGCTTGCTCACCGCCTGTCGAGCCCTGGTTGGTCGCGGCTCCGCCCTTGTTGGTCGCGGCTCCGCCCTTGTTGCGGCTCCTCCCTTGACCTTCTCCCGACCTCCTTCAGAGCCTTCAGGTACTGCTCGACGCCTTACGAGCGTTTACCGGACTCCGACCTTGCTTCGAGATTTGCATTGATACTCTCAATGCATGAATACTCCGGAACAAAGTATGGTGTCTGGTTGACTTGGAAGTACCAGGAGCAGAAGCTGAAGCTCATACGGCACTTTGACCCCTCGATAGGTAGACGGAAAGTTGCTTCCGTCCCTCCGGCCACACTGTAGTACCAAGCCCGAGCACCTTCGAACAAGTTTCCTTCGAAGGCGAGTCGAGCATTGGGATTGCCGACGTAGAGTTGATCGTAGCCGAACTGTCGGGCGAAACGATTCGGCATGTACGGCTCGATTGTGCATGAAGTCCCTTGCCGGAAAAGCACATATCCGGGCCGAATGTTGATCAACCACCAGAAGACCCCCGTGGACAACCTCGTGAAGTCATCTGGGCCCACGAAATCAGTAAATAGATCTCCGAAAGATGCACCAGGGATCTCGGGGAAGCAGCGATTGAGCTGGTAGTTCGAAGCATCTGAAATGCACTTCCGGACGAAATACATATAAGTATTACGCCAGTCCGAACCCTCCAACCGCTGTACAAAAGGGGCGAAACCCTCACTCCAAGGCACCGGCGTCATCAGGGAAGGGCAGTGCATCACGTACCAAGCCATGAGGTACGTGTAAGGCAGCTCGATCCGAGGGTTGGGGCGCTTCACCGTCGGCTTCCCCTCTGAGTCAAGGATCGGTTGGCCATGGGAGTTGACAGCCTTCCCTGGCTCGCAGAAAGCCTGGGTTAACGCCCGCAACCCGCTCTGAATGCCAGCCGCCACGGCCGGAAGAAAGGCTATGGGACTGCCATGGGCCAGGAGCACCGCCGGGTATACTTCATCGGCAACAATGACTTCATGTGGCAGCATGGGCACCACACAACGCTTCAGCCACAGCATTAAGAAGCCCGCCAACAATGCTCGATCGGAGATAGGGGTCCGGGCTTGATGGTGAAAGCTTTCGAAGACCATGTCAGGTTCGAAACCGTCCTCGTTCGAAACCGTGGTGTGAAGCCTTCAGGAGCCTGGGCGATCCTGTCGTCAATTTCCTTGTCGGAGCTGGGAGCCAGTCGGGTTATTGGATGGTCTTTCTTATTGACATTGTTGAACAAGTAACTGGCCCAAGACAGCTGCTTGATTCCTCCCGACCTCCAAGTGGTTATCTGGCCGCAAATATGGAAGTGACATAGCACTTCCCAATAAGTCTCGTACATTTGAGGAGACCCTTTCTTCATAAGGTTGAGCTCCTCAGTGGTTGGGATATATTCCTCATAGGGAGAATCCCCTGTTGCCAGCCTCGAGACCTCATGCAACTCATGCAGTGCAAGGCCCATCTCTCCGACCGGGGTGAAGAATGTCCCCGTCAAAGAATTGTAACGCTCCAGGACCCCGAAGAAGTTCTGAGAACTCGGCGGGATGCCATACTGCACGGCCCTGACTGCTGGGCACAGTCCCACATGATCTAGCATATCTCTAAGATCGGCAAGGACGAAGCTCACCATCCTGCGCCACCAATACTTCTCGGTGGAATGAACCCACCCGGGTGCACGGAACTCAACAGGAAAATCACCCTCCGCTTTCATAAACGCGTTGAGGAAGGTAGTGCCGAGTTTTGGTATCTCTCCAACTGGGAGCTCAGACTTGCGCGACCCGGGGAACAGGCCGAGAAACGCCCTATCATGACCATCATGACGGTATACCTTCTGGGAGCCCAAGTCACCGAGGGTAATCTCAGGGTCGTATCGGGAAACGTCCCATTTCATCTTCCGAGGGACGGACATGTGCTGGAGATAAGACAGCGGGAACATCCTCTCCATGTCTGGAAGAAAGAATCTTCTATCCCCTATCTGACGGAGCCATCTATAATTTCCATCATACATGGAATAGCCGCCATCGCCGATACGATCTCCGAAGAAGAAGGCAGGCTTCTCCAGCTTGACGCGATCATCCGTTGTGAATGCTGCATCGGTCATAAGCACCCGAAGGGTTGTCATATCAACATTGGAGAGCCTTTCCTGGCGCTCCTGCGACCTGTCAGCAGTCACAGGTACTATCCTTCGTAGCACAAAGGCCAGATCACGGTCAGCACCACCTACATGTCCAAAGTGGCGCTTCTTGGCGAGTGGGGCAGAAGGGTGTGGTACTGCAAAAGAAAAGGACACTTAATCAGACACCTTATCAGAAGCAAAAAAAAATGCTAAGTGTCTATAGTCCAGACGCAGAAGAGATACTGGACGCAGGAATTATCAAATCTGCGTCCAGACCTGCGAATCTGCGTCCAGACGCAGAAGAAATACTGGACGCAGGAATTATCAAATCCGCATCCAGACCTGCAAATCCGCATCCAGGCGTAAGACCCGCGGATCAAATCCGCGTTTTGCAAACCAAGACTTATGAAAAATCTCTAAGTACTTGGGCTCAGGTGCAAGATTCATCAAAAACCTGCACCTGATGAAAAATCTTCAAGTCCGCGTCCGAACCCTTCACAATTAGAAATATTCTAAGTGAAGAATCTGAAATGCAGGACTCGCTGGCACCGGGTCATCAAACCCGCGCCTTGGTTATCAACTCAAAGACCGCGCCTGAGACCGCGTCTGAGAATCAAACACGGTTTGTTTTCTGTGTTGACGGTTCTGTGTTAATGGTTCTCCTCCAAAAGATATCTTTTTGGGGTTCCATGAGCTTCCAGTAATGGTGAAGTCCAAGCCTAAACGGCGTTATACCTGGGAAAAAGACTTCCTGCGCGGAGGAACCGCCCCTCTGGGCCTCGGTGACGGTCGCTCTTGAAGAGGATGCGGTTGGCTTGGTCTTAGGTGCCATTGGTGATTAAGAATCCAGTAATGGAGATGAACAGAGAAAGAAGAACTTTTTTCTTAAAAACTCTAAACAAATGCGCTTGAAGAAGAAGAGGTATCTCTCTGACTGTTGCCATTTATAGGCACAAGGATTCGCGAAGATACGCGGCGCGTGGCTCGATTAGTTCTGCAGCGAGTCATCGCTTGACGCGTGGAACAGATCAATTTTAATGTATCGCGAAGATCGCGCACCATAGCTCTGCAGCGAGTCATCGTTTGACACGTGGAACAGATCATTTAATGAACCGGGAAGTCCGCGCGTCAAAAGGTGATGTCCCGTCGGTTCCCCAGGCTAACTGGCAGTGCAATCATGACATGGCACAGATTCGCACCCGACGGCCGCGCCTCTTCGATGGACATGCCCCGTCATCACCGCCATAAATGCATTCAAAAAGTCGCGTCTCTCTAAGAAGTTCGCGTCTTTCCAACCTGGCTGAACATCGCGTCTGCTTTAAGGAATATCAGTCGCGTTTCCATTTCCAAAAGACGCACCCCATGAAAGTCGCGTCTTTAAAGCAGTACTATCTCTGCTCTTCAAAAAGAACTGATGTTCAGTCCTTACTTCTGCAAATCAGTTTCAACAGTACACTGGCACAAGCAGACGATCGTCCACTCCTGGCTTAAAGCGCGTCCATGACAGACTAAAAGCAATCGGGGAGGTTTAGACTGTGTATCTAGACACTCAATACGATCAACTCTGGTGGCCTCAAAGAGTTCAACAGTACACTCACGAAGACCAACTCTAGATAAGATCAAACCCGGAGCATTAACAGTCCAGTCATAGAGGTGAATTCAGCTAGAGTCCAAAGTATTTCAAAATCCGTCCCAGTTAACTGCGGAATATCGAAAACTTTAGAGGGGGTTCTGTAGGCTGTCTAAAAATCGCTAAAAGACAAGCTGTTAAAAGGCAGAGTTTCAGACCCAAGGCGCGAAGGCTCAACACCCGCGTCTCAACATCAAGGCGCGTGGGCTAGACACCCGCGTCTCACCTCAAGGCGCGTGGGCTAGACACCCGCGTCTCACCTCAAGACGCGTGGGCTAGACACCCGCGTCTCACCTCAAGGCGCGTGGGCTCGACACCCGCGTCTCAACCTCAAGGCGCGTGGGCTCGACACCCGCGTCTCAGCATCAAGACGCGAGGGTCCAGACCCGCGCCTCGGTTATAACCGCCCTGGTTATTGGGCCAGTCACCGCCCACATAGCGGGGAAGTGGGGAAGTTGGCCCCTCATCGTGGAGCATTTTTAGGGGGCACGTTCACCCCCTAGGACTTCTATAAATAGCCTCGTTTGCTATGAGGTCGAGGCGATCAGAAGAGAGGGGATAGAGACGAGGGCGATTAGAAAGGCATCTGGCATCAAGAGGATCAGAAGATCACAGAGAGAGATAGACCGAGACAGGAGAGAGCTCAACTCTTCGTCAAGCTTGCTGCGTACAAGCTGCTCTTTGCCTACCTTCTCTTTGAGAGTTTTGGTAGACAGAGCTGTGCTACTCCCTCTACCAGCCAAAGAGAAGATTCCCTGACGATCTCGACGGTCATCCGGTCAACGGAGAACAAGATTCACTCTCCACCGCCACACGAAGAACCCAGCCTTAAACAAAGGGAGGATTCAAGACTCAATATCCTCCCTCCCTTGTAACTGGAAGGAAAAAGTAGTTTTGTTGTAATTTTTTCATCTGATTCAAGGAAAATTTTACAGTAAAGACTTCTTTCTTTTTTTTTCCGGCGCGTACAGTAGTCGTATTAACTTAGCAGCTAGCCCACTAGGGACTGCAAAGGTGAATTGGATTTGGGCACCGATCGGTTCAGAGGTAATATGGACATGACCAAGTAAGAGACACTAGGCTCGCAATTCATTGTTCAGAGGTGTCGTGCTAACATGACAGCGAGAACTCCCGACCCCGACGGGGAAAGGAGAACAAAATTATGGACTCGTCTGCTCAGAGGTGTTAAACTGGACATGACAGTTTGAGTACCATAAAAGGGAAGATCTAGGCATTCATCGGTTCAAGGTAATATGGGCATAACCGATTTGGAGTTACTAGACTCAAAGCCCTGCCGTTCAAAGGTGGCGAACTGGACATAACAGCAAAAGAGTAGTCCCTACTGGACTGGAAGATGAGACTTGGCTATCTGTCGGTTCAGAGGTAACATGGACATAACTTATTGAGAAAACCACCAAGCTCAGAATTTCTATCATTTAGAGGTGACAAGCTGGACATGACGGTAAAAGAAGTAGTTCTGCTGGAGAAATAGGATTTGATTACGAATTCTGTGAGAAAATTGGTATTTCCATGGGACATCATTTAGAAGAAATTGTCAGAGGTATATTGTTAATATGACAACTAGGAAAATCCATTGAGGACTTGAAAAGAGCAATAATAGACTTCAAGGGGAGTCTACCAGAAACTCACTGGGAGTTTGAAAAATAAATCTCATAAGAGATTACATGTCAGAGGTAATCATTAATGTGACAAAAGAACTCTGTGAAAATTCAGAGATAGTCATTAGCGTAATAACCAAATCCCTCGCTGGGGAATTTGAAAGGAGATTTTGTCAAAAGTGATCGTGACAACTTTCTTGCTTGGGGATTGTAAAAACAACTTGTCAGAGGTATGATGTTAACTTGACAAGGATTCATTTACTGTTAGAAAAGTTTGAACATAATAACAACTTGAGTGGATTTCGATTTGCTAGACTCTGGATGTAGATTTTATCCGCTGGAAATATATCAGAGTCTCACTATCAGAGGTTTAATGTTAACATGATAGATTTGACTTGTGATTCATTTCGTTAAGGAAATGAATATTGTTTTATGTGGTCTTACCATTCCATGAACAGAAATTGGTAAGAGATTTTGGAGAGGAATCAAATGGGATCAGATCCCTTAGGAATTTTAGCAAGCCCTCAGCTGTCAACAGATTTAGTATGCTTTTACCAACCACCGTCTGAGTTAGGCTAGCCATGCTATTCCCCTTAGCATGATTAGTTATCGAGAATTTCTATTGGACTTAAGAGCCAACATTTTTCTCTATCCTTAGCCGTTAGATTTTGATAGTGACAAAGCTAATACTTAGCTAGCTTGCCTTTATTAGCCCAACTCTGTTGAGGATTGGACTATGTTCTCATGCACCGTTCATCTTAACCAACTTCTTATGTATAGATTAAAACTCTTAACTAGCTTCTTATGTGCCGATTAGTGCTCTAGTGATGTTTAATCATCGATGCTAGTCCCACCTATCGCCGAATAGTTGTTAATCAATGAG
This sequence comes from Agave tequilana, assembly GCA_038442645.1. Classification (NCBI taxonomy): domain Eukaryota; kingdom Viridiplantae; phylum Streptophyta; class Magnoliopsida; order Asparagales; family Asparagaceae; genus Agave; species Agave tequilana. The sequence continues at coordinate 20,832 of JAVJIF010022864.1, forward strand.
GACTATTATGCTCGTGTTGAGCAAGAATATAGTCGTCTGCCATCGATCGATGAAGACTATTATACTCGTGTTGAGTGAGAACATAGTTGACTGTCGTCGATCGATAGTTTCGTTGTAGGGGAAATATATCCGATGCAAGCATCATATATACTTGACCCAATTACCAGACGTTTAATGTTAATATGATCATAACGAGTACTTGTCTGATCAGAGATAAGGTGTTAATATGATCAAAGATAGTACTTTTTTAAGAATTTGCCATTAACTGGCATCATGAGTGTGTGGCCGTCTGGAGTTGCTAGGCGATAGGCCCCATTTGAGTAGACTATTTCTTTCACGAATGACTCTTTCCATTTGGGTTGAAATTTGCCTTTGATTTTGTGTGTCATGACCATGGGTCGTCTGACTGCTAAAACCAAGTCACCTTTCTGGAATACCCTCTCTTTAACTTTCTTATTGAATGCTTTCAAGATCCAAGCTTGGTACAACTCTATGCGTTGTTGAATTTGTAGTCGTTTCTCGTCTAGGACTTTGAGTTCTTGAAGGCGTAACCGATCATTGTCTTCCTTAGTCATTTTGGTTGTAAAGGTGACCCGTAGAGACGACATCTAGATCTTTAGATGTATGACTGGCTCACACTCGTATACCAGAGAAAAAGGCGTGTTGGCTGTTGGGACTTGGACCGTAGTTCGGTAGGCCCAAAGACATTCACCGAGCTTCTCATTCCAATCTCGTTTGCTTGATGAAATAAATTTCTTGAGTAGCTTAATAATTATCTTGTTGAATGCTTCCGCTAAAACATTAGCAGCGGGGTTATAAGCGGTTGAAGCCATATTCTGAATCCCTATTGCAGAACCGATAGAATGATTGACTTGCGAATTGGGGATTGTTGTCGTGAATGAACCGTCTAGGGACACCAAATTGGTGGATGACATGATATCTGATGAAGTTAACCACGTTGGTTGTTTTAACCTCAGCGAGCGAGACAACTTTTGCCTACTTTGAGAAGTAATCAGTTATTGAAAGGATGAATCGATGACCTTTAATTGACAGATGACTGATCAGTCCTATTATATCAATTCCCCAAGCCTCGAATGGCCACGACGCAAAAATTGGGTAAGTAGCTCCGGAGGTTGATGTATGAAATCTCCGTGAATTTGACAGGCTTTGCACTTTTGTACATATTTGATCGCGTCAGCTATCATGGTTGGCTAATAATATTTGAGTGTGCAATCGATCCTTGAGTTTCAGACCTGGTTGATGAGCCTATACTATTGTGTGCCTCTTTGATTACTTCTTGTGCCTCTGACTTGGATAGACAACGAAGAAGTATACCATCATATGAACGGTGTATAGCCATTTTACCAGTGCATTATAGTAAAATCGAGTAGACCTTCGTCGAACAACCACTGCTTCCTTGGGGTCATTGGGTAATATGTCGTGTAAGCCATAGTCGATGATCGGGAACCACTAGTCCCTTGGTTTAAAGTTTGTGGAGGTTGTATGAACTTCGCTAATCTCTAAACCGTACTTCGGGCAGAAGAGATGACGCGTGGCCACTGTGAGATGGTAGCTTGTATCAGTAGTTAAAACCCATATAGCTGCTAGTATCGCTAGAGCATCTGCCTTTGTATTTTGGAGGCAGGAAACATGACTGATGTAGAAGCCTTCGAATGTATTAGCCAACTAAATGGCTGCATGATGATAAGTTACGAGGTCTTCATGGTGGATCACATATTCACCCTTGACTTGGTTGATGATCGACTTAGAATCACCATAAGCTTCAAGATATTATACCCCCATCTGTTGAGCGAGGTGGAGGCTAATGAGCAAAGCATCGTACTCAACTACGTTATTGGAACAATGCTCTGTTAATGAGAATGCACAAGAGAGGACGTGATTCTCGGGGGAGATAAATACCACCTCCACTCCGGCGATGACTTGCCTTTTGGTCCGGTTCTTGATGCACCATCAAAGAACAGCTGCCATACCTCATCGTTTGAAGTTATATTGACTTTGATAACTTCATCCGGTTTGAAGATTTTGGAACTGGGTGAGCTGCTAGGAAGTCTGCAGAGCCTAACCTTTGATGGCCTTCTGGGGTACGAAGGTCATATCATATTGGAACAACAGTATGGCCAAATTAGCCAATATAGAGTTTAGAGAACTTGACTTTGTCATAAGAATCCAAAGAGGATTGACTCTTGAGATGACATGAATAGTCTGCTCGACCAAGTAATGTTGCGTCTTCTGGATGGCAAAAATAAGAGCGAGACACTCCTTTTTGACTGGCTTGTAGCGACTTTTTGCGCCAATTAAGGTTCTACTGAGATAATAGATGGCTTGTTCGGCGCTCATTATTCTTTTGTGTGAGCAGAGCACCTAAAGAATGGTCCATGGCCCTTACATATAGTAAGAATGGTTTTCCCGCAACAGGAGATACTAGGACTGGAGGCTTAGTGAGGTATGTTTTGATATCCTTAAACACATTTTGACAAGCATCATCCCAGACAAAAGATACGCCTTTCTTCATTAGGCGTGTGAATGGTTGATAGTGACCTGACAGGTTTACAATAAACCTTCAAATGTTAGCCAACCTGCCTTGAAGACCTCGGAGTTCTTTTGGATTCTTTGGAGGCTGCATGTCTTGAATAGCTTTGATCTTGTCCGGATCAAGATGAATTCCTTTGGATGTGACAATGAATCCCAGGAACTTGTCACTTGAAACTCCTGAGAAAGACTTTGTCGGGTTCATCTTTAGCTGGTGAACCCGTAAAGATCGGACATTGTTCTCAAATCGTGGAGATGGCTGTTCTTGTCGCGACTTTTGATTGCAATGTCATCAGCATAACACCACTGTCTTTTGCAAGTAATCACGAAAGATTGTGCTCATTGTACGCTGGTAGGTGGCACCTGCGTTCTTTAAGCCAAATGACATAATTGTATAGCAAAACCAACCCAACGGTGTTCTGAATGAAGTATACTTTTTATCATCAGAGTACATCTTGATTTGATTGTACCCTGAGAAGCCATCCATAAATGACATCCTTTCGAAAATAACACATGTTGTCAATCATGACATCTGTGATGGGTAACGAAAATTCATCTTTAGGACAGGCTATATTAAGATCACGAAAGTCAATACAGACTCGAATCTTTCCATTCTTTTAAGGATAAGTACAATGTTAGCAACCCAGTCTGGATGTTGTTCCTCTCAAATGAAGCCACATTCGATGAGCTTCTGAACCTCAACTTCAATTGCCTCCATGATATCAGATTGGAACCGTCATTGTTGTTGTTTGACTGGCTTGGCATCCATCTTGATATTGAGATGATGCATCGCCACCTGAGGGACAAGGCCAGGCATGTCTTCATAGCTCCGAGCAAAGATATCTATATACTCCTTTATCAAGGATATAAGGTCTTGCTTCTATTTCGGCGATAAACTTTTGCTTATAGTGATGAGCTTCGGGAGCTTTTGATCACAAACATCAATTTGAATCACTTTATCTTCTGCAGGTGGGTCCGTTGCTCAAAGCATTTCTCCCATTAAAGATCCAATTGTTGAGCCTAAAGATCAGTATCGAATGGCCCAATGTCCTCTTCTAGTTTCACCTGACCAGTTGAGATCATGTTGATAAAGAGTTTCTTGAAGGCAACCCTCATGCTTACATCGGACTCCCAACCTGATGAATATGAAGAATGTGACAACAGAGGCTTTTCAAACTCCAAATCTGATTGAATAGATGAAGTGGTGTACCCCAATCCCCTAAGAGTCTGATCGTAGTAGTTGGCCGGCTTTCCTTTTGGTACGAAAGGTTATAGAGAGATGCGTCGTCCTCTTCCAAAGTTCAGGCTTTCGTCTCACCGTAAGTCGTATCTCATTTCTTTCATCATATGGTGCACTGACCGTGCATGGTGAAAGAATTGAGGGGCCTCTAAGTCTTCATCCGAGTTGTTGAATGAAGTAATCCAATGTCAGACTCTACCAAATAAATTGGGCGACTGGTCCTTCTTAGAAGATGGGACTACAAATATAGATCCATTATTCTATTCTATATGCATGCACGCCGTTGACATAGGCATAAGCATGTATAGGGGGCTTATGTCAATAGGACTATATACATCATCACATCACAAGGAATAATCGAAATTGACATCTTCATTAAGGATCCATTCGTCGCCATTATCGACGGAGTTATTACAATCAGGATCACCCAGATATGCTATAATCGTTTTCTCATCAAAAGAAACCATTGGATCTTTTCTTGATTCTGAGTCTGCTTCATTGCCACTATCGATGCTGTCAGGCAACGATTTTTCTATCACTTTACCATTCTCTTTATAAAGTAGAGAATTGGTGAACTAGTTCTCTACCTATTTGAATGTTTGCATTTCTACGAGCACCATCCTGACCGTTGCCTTGTCGTCCACATATTTGAAGCATTGATGGAGTGTAGAAGGCACAATCCAGTTAGTATGGATCCAAGGTCGCCCGAGCAAAAGGTTGTAGGATGTGCCGACGTCAATGACAAAGCACATCACTTCTGATTTCAAGTCTCCAATTTGACATCAGAGATGAATCTTGCCCAAAGGATGACTACTCCCGGCATTAAAGCCATGTATGGTTGTAGTCGTGGTTGACAATTACTCAATGGGATACTGAGAAAATAAGGCAGTCTCTTGGGAATAATGCTTAAAATAGACCCAGAATCAACTTGTATTCTCTTGATATGTGTAGACCCAATGTATCCTGTATAGCATAAAAGCCTATCATGTCGGTTGTCTTTGAGGAGCATATTTTCAGGGGTGAAGGTGATGCATGGCACTTGCTGTTGTACCAGATGACATCGGGGACATGAAACTCCATCTTCTTTTGTAGGGATAGCCACTTGCGTGAGAAATAATTTGGAATCAGCAAGAGCACCCCTAAGCGCCTCTATCGTCTCCTTGGTGAGGCGGAGTAGCTCATGCAGAGTAATACGAGCGGGGATATTGGCCAATTGTGCCAATATGTCAAAGCGGAAGGGAGCATTGAGTCCTCTGGAAGAATTCTTCTTCAAAGATTCATCAAAGTGGATCACCTTCTGCTTTTCTTTATCCTTTTGTGCTGGGGCCTAGACGGGTGCAGCGATTCCTGATGTCGTTAGTTGGGATGTTCCGTCAGGTGTCTGATCGTACTGTCACAAGTACTGTTTACCAGATCATGTGCCTACCAGCTGTGATGTGGAAGGCTGTGCTGCTATGGCAGGCTTCTCTCCTTCTGAGTCACTGAGAGAGGCTACAGTCACAGAGTCGTCATCCAATGCGTGGGAGACAGCATTACATGGCTTTCCTTTGGGCTTGTTGGTTTCCCTTTGCTTATCTTTAACAATATCTGGATGGACCCACATGATTTCTTCAGACTTTGTCATGATCGGGATGTGGCCCTTTGCTTTCTGTTGTTCAGCCATAGGGTTGATGACATCCAATCTTGCGTTAGAAATTGGGATCAATCCGTCTTAGACAGTCATCTTTGGGAATGTCCCGAAGTTAAGAGTCACCATGTTGGCGGTAACTTTCTTTTGTTCTGATTTGAGAGTCAGAACTCTAGCATCTACCAGGGCTTGGATCTTATCATTGAGGACATAGCACCTGCTGGTAGGGTGATGTACTATCCTATGAAAGAGGCAGTAATTTGGATCAGTTGTATACCCCACTTCATTAGGTCGCCGAGCTTTAGGTAAATTAAGCTTGTTACTCTTGTGTAGCAAATGGAAGATTGCCACCACCTGCTCATCTTTGAAAGAGTCCATGCTTGGTGGGAATTTAAATTCCTGATTGCCGTTGGTGTTGCTCTTCTGCTTTGGTTGTGCCGTTCTTGATAGCTCAACGACCATGCTTTCTTCCCTTTCGATTGAGAAGATTGGGCTGCATCACGCCCCTAGGTGTTGACTCCCTGCTTATTTTTAGGGATTGAGGGCTCAAACGTTTTAGCCAATTTCTCGGCTATCTCAGCTTGCTCAACAAGCTCCTTTCATGTATGGTCTTTGACAAGTCCCATATAGACTTCTATTCTGTTCAAGAAGTTATGCCGACATGTCTGGAGTGTAATGGGTAACGACATGCCTGCAGGGCACATGAGTGAAAGGTTACAGAACTTCTTAATGTATTTCTACACAGATTCTCCTCCTTTTTGAACTGTTAAAAGGAGCTTGTCTATAGTCACCTCGGTATCGCCTTCGTAGAATCAAGAGAGAAAACTGGGTTTCTAAGTCACCCAAGAATTGATGGAGCCGCTAGGCAGGTTCCTAAACCAGTCAAAGGCTAACCCCCTTAAGGGTGCCAATGAACAGTTTTGCCATGATGGCATCATTATCTATCACATTACCGATTTGAGACCAGAAGTAATAGATATGTTGGCTGGGTGAGCCCTTGCCATCGTACGCATGCAACGTAGGTGGCTTGAACTTCTATGGGCATGATAGAATCCCACTCTAGCGGGTAAGGACGAGTCACCCCACCTTCTTCAGCTCATCCCTCTGTGCTAGGGAAGCAATCTGAGCCTGGATGCCTTTAATGACCTCAGCATCAATTAAGGAGCTTTCTTCGACTTCTCAGTCTTAGGACGCTCATCATCGTTGTGATTGTAGCGGTGTCATTAGTATTCCGGTTAGTCAGGAGCAGAGCAAATCTGCTGGATATTATCCAAGGATTCTTGCTGAGCCCTGAAAGTCTGCTCTTGTGCCTCCATCCACCGACGGAGGTCATCATCATTATTGTCGGCCATAGTAGCAGACACGAGACTCTTCCGCACTAAGCAAATTGTGGCAGAAGAGGCATATCCGCTGGCTTCCTCCTCATCATCTAACCATTGAAAAAGGTTTCTCAATGGTGTAGGCGATACGGCTCCAGTTGACGAAGAAGGTTGCCCATAATTATAGGGTATTGCACCCTAGAGCGAGTACCCTGGAAGTCACCCTCTTGGTTCACTAGAACCTGACTCAAGCCGGGGCTATAGTCGGAGCCCGGGGAGATGGGTGGAGGAGTGAAAGTTCCTCGTCTCTGTCTTCGGGACCAAAAAAGATCCCTCCCTCTACTTATAATATTAACAGAGGCGGCTGTGAGATAGGTCACCTTTGTTGTCTTCTTTTTTCGGGGCTTGCCTTCTCTGCAGTCTGGGCTGATATTCGGTCGAATACCGATTGATGACTTAGAGTAGTGGTTGTTTGGAACTTTTTAGGCAACAATGGACGGAGTGCACTGTCACCAGTTGATACCCTGTTTGTCTGCACTGCGACGGCGAGATGTGAGTGGGTTCCTCCGAGCAAAATTTTTGCTTTGTGCTCAGATATTTCTCAAGTCTATGTAAGCTGGACCCAACCTATCCATCATAGAGACCGGAGAAGACTGAAAATTAGACCTGTTGGGCTGAGAAGCCTTAGGCCTAGCCTTAAAGTCTTTCCTTTTAACCATAGGCGAGGCTAAGGTTGAAATACACCTAGAGGAGGGGGGAGTGAATAGGTGTACTAGCTAATCAAATGACAAATGATGCGGGAGTAAAAACTCAATTGTAACACACTATGTGTAACCAAAGAGTTTAACCAAATTCCCGGTGAAGGGCTCTGGACTATCTCCTCGAGATTCCACTAAATAAAGAGTTGAGGTGCTATATAAAGCACTCTTGGTTCAACACAAGTATGGCACACACAAAGTATGTCTAGCAAATGAATATGTGCAATATAAAGCAATGCAAGATATAAGAGAGATAGAGTTTAGAGATAGTCGATTAAACGCAGACACCAAGATATGTTTCGAGGTTCGAGCCACTGCTCTACGTCCCTGCCTTCACACCGAAGGATTTCTACTATATGTCCACACAGGACCTTCCACCAAGGGACCTCCACCGAGGAATTACAACTCTAACACTTGGAGTACACTACTCCTCTCTCAAATACAACCACCTCTACACAAGAGGGATAGGCACAAAGCCAAATCACAATCACCTCTACACAAGAGGGACAAGGCACAAAACTAAAATTCAATCACCTATACACAAGAAGGATCAGGCACAAAGCCAACACTCAACCTCAATCACCTCTACACAAGAGGGATAGATACAAACCCAAAGCAAAGAAGAGATTACAAACTTGGTGATCACAATAGACCACAAATAACACTTGGTGATCACAATAAACCACAAACAATTTTTCTCACAAAAACCAGATCCTATAGAAAAGATAGGTATGAAAGCTCAAATGTGAGAAAACAAAGTGTTTGGAAATGAAAATAACAAAGAAAAACTCTTTGGAAGAACACCAAATAGATATTGAAATAAAGATCAAAACTAATTCCACAAAGACTCTCTTTTCTTTGAATTTTCTAACACTTTAAAAACAAATAAAGAATAAAACTTTTGGCTTAAAAACTTCTTTTAAAACTTGCTGCTAAACACTTGAAAAGATGGGAAAATAGCTCTCTAAAATTCTTGTTGAAAATAGCCCAAGAGAAGCCCTATTTATATCCTCTTAAAAATATAGCCGTTGGCAGCCAGAAAAGGTCAAAACTGACCTTCCAGTCGACCGGCTGGTCTACCATCCAACGGTCATATTTCTGACCATTGGAGCTCCGGTCGACCGCCCAGTCGACCGGGCCAAGCCTGTCGGTCGACCGTCCGGTCGACCGGCACTACCTGAAAGTTGGGTAGTTACAGTCGGTTGACCGTCCGGTCGACCGGCCTTCTAGGCTGGCCATGTGCACGTCCTTATGTACATCGGTAGACCGGTCCGGTCGACCGCCAACAGGTTCTGGCAGAGATTAAGGGAATTGAAACTAAACATTTTAACTCCAATAAAATCCCATAAATTCTCATAAATTTCACAAAAATAGGTTCTTGCTAGATATTTGAAGAACAAATATGTGTGACCAAAAATCAATACATATTATAAATTATTTGAACTATTTTTGTGATATAGAAATTAGACTTAAACATAAAATCGGTATTTTTCTGAAAATCAAACGTTGAAATGGAAATCCAGATTTTTCCTAAACTTGTATAAATACAAAAATATGATATTGAAACACATTTGAAGCATATAGTGTATGGATAGAACCCAATACACATAAAAATGATATATCTATATTTTTGACATGAAATCCAAAAATTGATTTTGTTAATTACAAAACTCTAAACACATGAATAGGATCATCAAAATAAGTTTTTCCAAATATATGAAGCACAGATGTATATAGATAAAATCCAATATACTTTAAACTATGTAAGTTTGTTTTGATTCTATCTATTCATGAAAATCATATATATGTATATTCAAAATCCAAAACCGGTTAAACCGAAAACCAAACAAATTGAACTTGTGTGTGCATGTGAACTTGAGTATATCAACAGTAGTCTATCTTACACAAGATCTAAATACAAAGTTAAACTAAACAAACTGAAATCTTCATGTAGAACTCCTTCTCCAAGCCTACTCGATCCAAACACGATCCAAAGAGCTTGATTCCATCCAAGTGCTAGATGCGATCTTGACACGCGAGCTCTTGAATCTACATGTGTTAGCTCCAAAACTCTTTTGTTGAAGCTAAACACTTACTAATATCTTGATCAATAACTAAAACTATATAAGTACAAGATCATTAGTAAACTAACCTTCATAAGTTAGTCATCATCAAAACTAAGGTGAGAGGACTCTAGGCTAACAATCTCCCCCTTTTTTATGATGACAAAACTTATAAGGTTATATATATGCATCCATTAAGGGTAGGCTTTATAGCTCCCCCTTAACATATGCATAATCAATAAACATATAAAGATATGCAATGATGCTCAAGACATCAATAAAACAAGATATATATCCATAAACACATAGTAAAACATGCATATATAAATCTGAATCCTTCTCCCCCTTTTTCTCACTCATCAACAAAGGGGTGAAGACGAACAAAAAATAAACATATTTTAAAACAAAATTTTGATACCAATGAACACAATCAATTGAAAGAACCAATTGAAAGAAATAATCTTTTTATGAATTGATACCAATAAAAGGACATGATATTAATTGAATGTAAAAACTAAATTTTTAGGTAAACACTACATTTGCAATAAGGATACCAATTTGAAAGAAATACCAATTTAAAATTATTGATACCAATATTGAAAATGTAAGCATATACCAAAGCAAAATATTTTTCATCATAAAGACTGGGAGTAAGATACCAATTGAAAAGTAAAACCAATTGAAAGATAAAATAAGAATTTTTCTCCCTCTTTATGAAATACCAATAAAAATAATGCATAAGCTTGTATATAATATCAATTAAAAAAATAATTGACATTAAGGACTAAATCAAGCTTAACAAGAAATAATTTGTACTAAAAATGTATGACATATACGCTTAAAGTTTAAGAAAATATCTATATGTATGTATCAGAGCAATATAATGTTACTTTAGATATGATTCATACATTAATAGAAAACATGAGTATACAGAATGAATTTTGATACCAATTGAAATCAAATTTTAGTTGACAAAATAAATATTGGTACCACTTGTAGATAAATAAAAATTTTAAGATACCAATAGTAGGTTTTGATTTCAATAGAATGTGAAATTGATACCAATTGTAAGTACCAATTGAAATGAAGCATGAAATACATTTTGATACCAAAAATAATATAAATACCAATTGTAAATTAATGCAAAGCTTGTAAAGATACCAATTAATATTTAGAAATAAGTCAAGCTTGGCATAAATAATTTTGTGCTTTGTAAAGACATTACAAACAAGCATAATTTAGATCATATATATGTATGTATGTAAATGAGAATACCAATTGAAATTTGAAGTATACATATATAAGAAAATACATATGAGTATATAAAATAGAGTTCCTTGAAGATCATGTGTATAACTCATACCTACCACCCTATTCATGCACAAGTTTAAAAGACATTCAAAAAGGGTATATAAGGCATGATCACCCATCCAACCGCCCTTAGAAGGTAGGGATTTTCAAAAATATGATTGAAATATTTTAGCATAGTTTGAAAACTCTACCAATTGAAGAATAAAGACTATTTTAAGGATAATTTTGAAAACTAGTATTAAACCCTTCAAGTAAGGAATATAACATGAATATATCCATGAAAATATGAAAAACACATGACCATCGACACTCAAATAGTAATAAAGCATATATAGACTCAAACATTATGAGTAAATACTAAACATAGAGTGTAAGAATCATGTAATCAATAAAATCATGGAAATAAGGCATTGAAACTTAGTTGAAATTTCTTTCATCGAAAATAAGAAATCATCAAAACTAAATACACTTCAAGGTATATGTATGTTTTGTTGAAACTAAAATTATATATACATATTCCAAACAAAAACGGGTCCAAAAAAATTTGCATGAAAAGCAAGTGATTCTAAGATAGATATGTATATCTAATAGTTTTAGACAAAATTAACATATACATGAAGATAAATATATATTTTTATGAAAACATGTATAAAAATAGAAAAATAAGTATAAATGAAAGAATCATCAAAACTAGGTTATACATAATGAGTACAAATGAGAAATGAAGTACAAACACATAATAACCAAGTGTAGCTTACTATTTGTACAAGTATAAACATAAGTTTTAACGAAAACTTCATCTAAACAAGTAATCAAAAACATGCAGTGCAAAATTATAAACAATCATAATCATTAGGGTAAATGCACGTGCTTTAGAGTTAGAACATACACCATAGCTAAACTATAGCGAGAATACAAAATATAAATCCATATAAATATGGATGTATCTCATATGTATAACACAAGTTTAATAAACATTGCATTTAAACATAATGAACATGAAAAATCAAGACATGCTAAAAATCATCAATGAGAAAGCATGTAAACATAAATAAGAAGTTAGAGATAGTTACCAAAATTAATAGGGCTCATTTCTAGATATCCAAACCATGGTGGTCCTCCCACCAAACATCTTTGAAGGTGATGCATCCAATGTAGTGTCCATCAAGCTCAAACGCATCCACAATCAAGGCACCAATACCTCTCACGTCATGTGAGAGCCCACACCTACATCAAATATAATAGGGGTGCTTTTTGGTACCCATACCTTTTTAGGTCATAAGGGTTAGCACCTTTTCTAACCCAAACAAATTTATTTGCAAAATTTGAATTATGTATTCTATCATAACAAAACTTTGGAAGGTGGCTCTTACGTCCACAATGTGTACAAATGTACACATGAGCATACATAGAATCATATGTGTGAGCATGATGAGCATGTGTATGCCGTGTTTTGTGTGCATGCATATGAGGAGCATGTTTCTTGCGAAACATGGATTCCAATCATATGTGGTTCATGGCACATTGGCTCAAAGTGGAGCCCAAACAATCTACACTCTTCTTCAGCATACATATATCATTTTCAACATTAGAAGAAGATGTGGAGTATGAAATAGAAGTACAAGATGATGAAGCTATAGTAACATGGAAAATATGGGAATCTAAATTATTATCAAAGAAACTTTTTCTAAAGAAATGCATTCTAATTCTTTAGAAATTAAAACAATTTTGTTCTTTAAAGAATTATTTTCTTTAAAGAATCATTTTCTTTTAACATAAAATCAAGTCTTGAAGACAAGTCATCATTATTCTTCAAAACAATATCAAAATCATTTTTATTTTTCAAATTTTTATTTTCTTTTAAAGCAAGATCAAGTTGAGTTTTCAAGGAGTCTCTTTCACTTGAAATCTCAACTCTCTCTTGTAAAACCATGTTTAGCTTTGAAAATAAATTTTTCTTTTCTTTTTTAATTTTAAAACTCTTGTTTTTCAAAGTTTTGTACTGTGAAATCAAGTTTTTACAAAATATAGACAGTTCTTCATTTAATGCATGTGCATCCGTGTTATCATCACAAGAAGAACTGTACTATCATCTAGATGAGTATCTGAATGTAACTCAAGAGAGTCAATTCCTTGGACCATATAGCAAGTTTCGTCAGACTCATCCCTACTAGATTTTTTCTCCACATTGTTTGTCGTTTGTAGCTCGGGAGAGGTCAATGTGTTCCACACTGAAAAAGAGAAATCACAATGAGAAATCATAGATAAATATTCTTTTCTAAGTGTATGCTTCAGTGCATCTAAGGTTTGTGCATTAGCCTCAATAACTTGTCTTTATCAACATAAGTTTTCTTAGTAGTGACAAGATAGACATACAAACCCAGGTTTTTTAAATAAGCACTCATCCTAAATTTTCACTTATCGACATTAGAAACATCAAACATGGGAGGGGCAAGGTGATCCATGAGTATATAAATTATATGTGTGCAAATGCAATACTAGATTAGCAATCAAAGATCTCACTCCTATTGGTTAAACCTAATATCAGGAGCGTAGGCTCTGATACCAATTGAAATACACCTAGGAAGGGGTGAATAGGTATACAAGCTAATCTAATGACAAATGATGCGAAATTAAAAACTCAATTGCAGCACACTATGTGTAACCAAAGAGTGTAGCCGAATTCCCGATGAAGGACTCTGGACTATCTTCTCAAGATTCCTCTAAATTAAGAGTTGAGGTGCTATATGAAGCTCTCTACGTTCAACACAAGTATGGCACACACAAAGTATATCTAGCAAATGAATATGTACAATATAAAGCAATGCAAGATATAAGAGAGATAGAGTCTAGAGATAGTGGATCAAACATAGACACCAAGATATGTTTCGAGGTTCGAGCCACTGCTCTACGTCCCCGCCTTCACATTGAAGAATTTCTACTATATGTCCACACAGGACCTTCCACCAAGGGACCTCCACTGAGGAATTATAACTCTACACTTGGAGTACACTACTCCTCTCTAAAATACAACCACCGCTACACAAGAGGGATAGACACAAAGCCAAATCACAATCACCTCTACACAAGAAGGACAAGGCACAAAGTCAAAACTCAATCACCTCTACACATAAGGGATAAGACACAAAACCAACACTCAACCTCAATCACCTCTACACTAGAGGGATAGACACAAACCCAAAGTAAAGAAGAGATTACAAACTTAGTGATCACAATAGACCACAAACAACACTTGGTGATCACAATAGACCACAAACAATTTTTCTCACAAAAACAAGATGCTATTGATAGGATAGATATGATAGCTTAAATGTGAGAAAACAAAGTGTTTGGAAATGAAAATAACAAAGAAAAACTCTTGGGAAGAACATTAAATAGATATTGAAATAAAGATCAAAACCAATTTCCCAAAGGCTCGTTTTTCTTTGAATTTTTCAACACTTTAAAAACAAATAAAGAATAAAACTTTTGGCTCAAAAACTTCTTTTAAAACTTGCTTCTAAACACTTAAAAAAATAGAAAAATAGCTCTCTAAATTTCTTGTTGAAAATAGCCCAAGAGAAGCCCTATTTATAGCCTCTCAAATATAGTCGTTGGTAGCCAGAAAAGGTCAAAATTGACTGGCCGGTCGACCGTCCAACAGTAATATTTCTGACCATTGGAGCTCCGGTCGACCTCCCGGTCGACCGGGCCAAGCCTGTCGGTCGACCGCCCGGTCCATCGGCACTACCCGAGAGTTAGGTAGTTACAGTCGGTCGACCGTCTGGTCGACCGGCCTTCTAGGCTGGCCATGTGCACGTTCTCGTGTACATCGGTCGACCGATCCGGTCGACCATCCGGTCGATCGCCAGCAGGTTCTGCCAGAGATTAAGGGAATTGAAACTAAACATTTTAACTCTAATAAAATCTCATAAATTCTCATAAATTTCACAAAATAGGTTGTTTGATATTTGAAGAACAAATATGTGAGACCAAAAATCAACACATATTACAAACTATTTGAACTATTTTTGTGATATAGAAATTAAGCTTAAACACAAAATCGGTATTTTTCCCAAAACCAAATGTTGAAATGGAAATCTGATTTTTTTCAAACTTGTATAAATACAAAAATATGATATTGAAACACATTTGAAGCATATAGTGTATGGATAGAATCCAATACACATAAAATGATATATCTATGTTTTTGACATGAAATCCAAAAATAGGTTTTGTTAATTATAAAACTCTAAGTACATCAATAGGATCATCAAAATAAGTTTTTCCAATACATGAAGCACAGATGTATATAGATGAAATCCAATGTACATTAAACCATGTATACCTGTTTTGATTCTATCTATTCATGAAAATCATATATATGTATATTCGAATCCAAAACCGGTTAAACTGAAAACAAAATATATTGAACTTTTGTGTGTGTGTGTGTGTGTGTGTGAACTTGAGCATATCAATACAAGTCTATCTTACACAAGATCTAAGCATAAACTTAAACTAAACAAAGTGAAGTCTTCTTGTAGAACTCCTTCTCCAAGCTGATTCGATCCAAAGACGATCCAAAGAGGTTGACACTATCCGAGTGCTAGATGCGATCTTGACACGCGAGCTCTTGAATCTACATGTGTTAGCTCTAAAACTCTTTTGTTAAAGCTAAACACCTACTAATATGTTGATCAATAACTGAAACTATATAAACACACGATCATTAGTAAACTAACCTTCATAAGTTAGTCATCATCAAAACTAAGGTGAAAGGGCTCTGGGCTAACAAAGGTAGCTTCGCCTGAGGGGGTAGCATAGAAAGGTGAGGCTTTTGTTCTACTTCTGCCCTTGGAGGTGAACTTAGCTCTGCCGTGCAGAGTTCTTCCCGCAAGTGAGGTTAGAAGAGCCTCACTGTTAACACTCAGTCGTGCTTTACCTCTAGCCTCATGATAGAGTATTTTAGCACTTGGCGCTGAGAACGATGCTAGATCATCGATGTTGTTAGCACGCACAGGTGCTGCGACAGGTTTAACACTGCCCAATAGTGTTATTGAGGCATGCAGGTTGCAATAGCCTCGTTATAAGCAGAGGGTGCTTTAGCTTTAGCCTCGCGGGATAGGCGAAGCTGAGAAGCAGATGAAGTCTTATAATCCAAGAATATCTTTGCTTTATGGTAAGCTGATTCGAGAGAGGCAAGGGTGAATTTTGTAATCCACATAGCCTTGGCAAAGGCTGTTTTAGGTTCGCATGGAATCCTGGCTCATGCACAATGCTAACATGCTGGCGCAGGGCTAACTTAGTCCCAGCTGGGACTGTGATAGGCTCGCACAGAGCTTAGTTAGCCTCACATGAGGCAGAATTAGGTTCATGGAGAACCTCAGTAGTCTCATCAGAGACTTGCTTCCCAGACGTAGCCAAGGAAACACTAGCTACGCTGACTTTCCTGTGCTTACGCACACGTAGGGATTTTTGCTACCCCCAGTGAGAAGTTGTTCGAACTTCTCTTGGTCAAAATTAATGACCAATGTTTCAGCAATAGACCCAAGGATCTGATCGCGTATTGCGACACCTGATTCTCAGCAGTGGAGAATAATGTCCCCAACGGAGTTTGCCATCTTATTTTTCATTGAAATTCAATAAGGGAAAACTTACAAAATATCGAGAGCAAAATTTCAAGTACTTAAAAGAAAAAAATTACATGTAGATATCCTCTAAGATTTATGGGAAAGTGTACCAGTGAGAGTCTGATCAGCGCGCGATCACTTTTTCCCATTGATGATGCGAGCAATCGATCTTCGAATGCTACTGCTTAGGAATTACTTCTCGCCTGGTTCTGGAGATTCCTAGAAAAAGGAAGGTCTTGAAGTATCAACACCTTGGACTTAGAGAAGTAATTCTCTGGAGCTTCTGGGAAATAAGGAAAAGTTAGCCTTTTTAGCTCTCTCGATGCCTTCCCGCCTCTCCTGTTCTGCTCTCTCTTTGATTGCCTGCCTCTCTTGTTCTCCTCTCTCTGATTGGCCTCCTCCTGAACTCATTCTCAGATGAGCTATTTATAGGATCTGGAGGGGTGTAACTGCCCCTAAAAATCAGCCATGACTAATAACAATCAGTTAGCCTCGCGCCGAATGCTGTTTTGAGCTTCGCGTGAGGCTATAACGCTTGCGCTAGGGTAAATGTGAGCTGCATGCGAGGTTAGATAGGCTCGCACGAGCCTAAAAATAGCCTATTGACCTGACCATTCCACTGAATGTGGGGCGAAGTAGGCGGGTATAACCACATAGTTAAAGTGACATTAACCCCACTAACACAGTGGGGTTAGCCCACTAAATACTAGTTCAAAGGTTTGACATGGCCAGCCCTCTCGTAGAGGCGTAGAAAGCCTCGTGCGATGCTGGATGTAGCCTCGTGCGGGGCTAGGTATAACTCCGTACGCGGGGCTAAAAGCTCTTAATCAGAGCTGTCACGGCTTCAGCAAAGCTAGGAAATTAGCCCTGAGCGGCTATGTTGAGCTTCAGGCGAAGCTAGCACTTAGCTCGTTATTAAGCTATGAAGGGCTTCAAGGCGAAGCTAGATAATTTAGTCTCTAAAGTGAGGCTAGCACCTTGGGCCCGCGCGAGACTGAGTATTGAGCTGACTCAACCTCAAAAAGCAGCATTTGACCTGCTGTCTTCTTCACTGTATCAGCAGGGCTTGAGCTTCTACTTTGCCCCTCGGATGTGTTGAGTTGGTCATCAGCTTGTCTGCGGCTTGTCTTTTCTAGATGTCGACAAGTTGTACATCGTTCTGCCCAGTTGAAAAGCTGTATAGGAGTTTGTTTTTTTTAATGTGTCAACAACAAGTACTAACATTGAAAAATGACAAGGTGAAGGGTAGATAGTACCTTGAGAGCTGCAATAAGCATATATGCTAACAAAAAAAATAGAAAGTGAGAATAAATAGAAAGATGAAGGCACACCCTCAAATCTGGATATAGGCATCTCCCCATAGAAAAGAAATAAAAACTCTAGAAAGAACAAAAAATAAAAAAAATGAAAATAAACTATTTACAATATCTTTTAGGTTGCCTCCCAACGACGCTAAGTTCAACATCTTCAGCCAGACACAACCATATGTCACTTAACCTCTTCGTATGGCCTTCCAATGTTGGACCAGAATATTAAATGGATTTCTTGTATGGTCCTTGAAGCGGGACGTGAAGCATTCAAGAATGTAGAAATATATGTCCTAGATTTTATAATTTGAATGTAAAATTTTTTGAGTAACGTGGCATAGGCAGACAATTGTTTAATCACACTTAGAAGTGGAATGCCAATT
The DNA here is from genome assembly GCA_038442645.1 of Agave tequilana. Taxonomy (NCBI): domain Eukaryota; kingdom Viridiplantae; phylum Streptophyta; class Magnoliopsida; order Asparagales; family Asparagaceae; genus Agave; species Agave tequilana. Next base: position 39,020 of record JAVJIF010022864.1, read on the forward strand.
TTGACTTGTTTGACATTTCTAGTACTTTATCCATTATAGTCTTATTCTCATCAAATAGAAGGGTTGATCGGCATGGGGTACATCCCAAGACTCAATGGTTGTCTTAATTAGTGATCCCGTGAAAGATTCAGAAGGAGAAACAAATTTCTTCTTGTTTTGCTGCCTAAAAGTAGACTCTAAAAGTGTGTCAATTTTGAAATCATCTACTTAACCTTGATCCTTTCCTTTTGTTATATTAATCTCTACTTAGTTTTCTAAAGATTGATTATTAAGCGGCTCATCAAAAGTGAAGATATTCAAATTAAGTTTCCTTCTCTCAGAGGGAACTCTAGACTTAAGCTCCTCAACACATGTCTTCTCAGAACTATAATCACACTCATCTTTAAACAATTCTTCAAGAAACATAGGCTCATCATCCACACGTACTTCCTCAACATTATGATCAACATGCTTCAAAGTGGTTGTGTGTATCACCAAATCATCTTTAAACAATTCCTCCAAATATATAGAATCATTATCAAATAATTATTCAATTGGTGGTTCATGGCAAGACGTGGTGTCTTGCTCATGGATATTTTCAGCATCCTGTTCGAACTCTTTAATTTGGTTTAAGTAGAAAAATGAGGGCACAGATTCAAAATTTGTGTCAACATATGGTGTGGACTCTAGTGATATGTGCAATTGGTTCACTTGATAGCACTGATGGAACTTTTGAGTTTGATTTGAAATTGGGGTTGAAGCAGGTTGATTGAGATAAGTCATTATCTTATCAAAGTGCATATCTATGTGAGCACTTGTCTCAATTATCTCTTGACTGATTTGACCATTTTGAAGCATACACTGTAGCATGATTTCTATACTCTCCTCTATTATGCTTTGCAATTCCTCATGCTTATTATCAAATCTCCAAGATGGAAGCGATGGTTCAGTGTAGGACCAACTTGATTGATAAGATGATCCCATGATTATTGAGGACAATCCCAACCCTCCGAATTGAAGTTTCATGGATGTGGTTCATTCGTAGGCCCTTAAAATGTATCGAATTGATTTTGACCTAGTCCTAATGAATACCCTATTGAATTACACTGTTTTGAAGGATGAGATGAATCATGACAGTGATGGCACCATATGGGAGGATGAGATGAAAAAAATAAATAATGGGTTGGTTGTAGTCATGAAAGCCTAGAGGTGAGGGTGGAGGATGAGAATGAGAAATGACCTATCATGAAAATAGTTGGAAAGATCTTGATTTGGATAAGCCATTAGAAGGAAGAATTTCAAAATGATGGAAGGGGAGAGGATGGATGAAAATTAATTTTTTTATTTTTTTATTTTTATTTATTATTTATTTATTATTGTTGCACACACAAATGACCCAACCAATCAATTTCGAAAAATATTTTTTTATCTTGGATTTTATTTGAGGTGATTAATTTTTAACCACTAATCTTTAAGAGAATAAATTCTCTCTAATTAGACAGCTCCTAACTGGGTTGTATAGATTGTGGGTTGACCGATTAAAGCCATCAAATAAGCGATTCGATTCTCCCCCACGCTGAGCTTTTACTAATTTCAGCCACTCTTTCTTAGATAAGAAAGTTCCTTGGTCCTTCCTCCAGGCTAGGCACCGTCGCAATGGCTAAGTCACCCTTTCTAAATAAGAAAGTCCTCTCTCGCGAGCTTGAAAGTAATCACCGGAGTATTCCCACAATGGATCCACTTAATGAGCTCAAAATCCTAGTGGTCAAATTCTAATTGATTTTAAATTAATTCAAGCTTGAGAAAAACTTATATGCGGTTGTGATTTTTGAGCCAAATAACGGGTAATGAAATCCCGATCTTATGTAAGGGGGGATAACTCTTAAGATTTTTTTTATGCAGAATGCACTAATACAGTACAAGTCCAATCAAAAAGCACTTCCAAAACCCACTGACAGGAGATTCGTAGGTAGAGTTAGAAAAATATCAACCTTTTAGATGACTCTGAAGCAAACAATTTTTTTAATTAATTTAGTAATGCAATTTTTTTAGCAAGCAAGCAAGCTCCGTCCTGTTGTGCAAATCTTTATTTGTTCATGCAATATCCCATTGTGAAGACTAATTAAGTAAAGCAATAAAGAAATAAAAAGAGATGGAGAAGAAAAAATTGGAACCCAGATTGTCACAAGGCCTAATTCACCGTTGTCTCCTTCCTCCAAACGCTGCTGAAATAGATGAAGTAGAAGACTAGAAAGAAAAGAAAGAAGATGACATGCATGAGATTGATGAAAGCATAAAATAAAATATGAAATAAAAGGAGTAAAATTGCATTGAAGGAATCATTAAGAAAGAGAAGAAATTCTTAAACTGAAATAGTGCAAATCTTTATTGATGAAGATTGAATTGAAGATTTGTCGTTACAACGCTCTTTATCTTCTCTCCAAAACTCGCAAAACTCTCCTCTCAATTTTCTTTATAACCATCTGGTCTGAGATGAAATGCCTTTCTTACTATGTTCTACCTATCTATTTATAGTAGAAGTAGTGGATAGACTCCTAGTAGAAATTGTTCACCCATCAAGAGATATATCTTCAGAACTTTAATTTGAACTCTGGATATTAAAAGATTATATCCTTTCTCTTGACATGGGGAGAAACTATTATCAATTTTTGAATTTGAATCCTCCTCTTATCTTCAAACTTGATATGATTTATCTAGAATTTTATATGAAAATTCAATTTTGAATTGGTCTGCAGCTAGTTGGCGTGTTTATTGCTGAATATGACTTAACAAATAATAGAATTAAAAAAGTGGTAAATATAAGAATTGTATTCTTTTAAGTCTTCTTTCTAGATCATCTTGAATTATCAGATTTGAGTTTCAGTAGCGAAAGTTATGATTAAAATACTAAATAATATTCAATCTGAATTCAAATCTAAATTGATTTAAAACTCAGAATTTACTTTTCCTTCTTATCTCTAAATATGAATCCAAGTTTAAATTGATTTATTTGTACTATCATTTGTGATAACCAAGTGTGACCAAATCTCATGGACAGATTTGCAATGAATTACCCTAGCAATATCATCATCATTCAAAACTTGAAGTAAGGCATAGAGTGCCTTAGCATTTGCATTAAATTCCTTGGTGGCAATTTCGGACCAAGTGTCCTCATCACCATTGGGTACAATAAATAGTTTGATCACCGTCTTTGCAATCCGGCTTCCTAGGAATTGTAAGAAAACGATCATCTTATCTTTCCACATGGAAAAGTTATGGCTATAAAACTTGGATGGACTCTTGATTTCTTCAGTCATGGATACTACTCTAGAAAACAAGCAAATGAATGATTACCAAGATGATCTCTCAAGGTTGATAAATCAAAATTTAGAGTTCAAAGCTCTAATACCAATTGAAAGGACGCCTGGAGGGGGTGAATAGGTATAATTCTAATCAAATGCGAAAATGCAACAATTAAAATGAATAATATAAATGGTCAACTCAAATCAAGAAGTGAAGCCAGATTTTCAATTAAAGGCTTTAGAACTTTTCTTCTATATTCCTCTAGATAAGAGTTGAGGCTAAATTGCCTTTTTGATTTGAAGAGAAAAATCGACAAGTATGAATGATACAAAAGATGAATAACAAGTGTAATGAAAGTAAAAGCACTAGTACAAGCAATAGAGATAAGTATAAATACAAATGCAAAAAAAAGAGATAGAGTAAGAATAAGAGAGAAAACAATCATAAATACAAGAAATTTGTTTTGAGGTTTGTGCACCAAACTCTACGTCCCCACCTTCACCGCGTGAAGGATTTTCATTATCTACATAAGGCCCGTAGTACACAATTCCAACCTTTAGTCCTCTACACAAGAGTTAGCAAAAAGCCAAAGAAGTTAACAAGCTCTTAGCAACCACAAAGTTTACAAACTCTTTTTATAACTTCTAGAATTTTGAGTGGAGTAATGAGGCTCAAAGAATCTTGTAAGAGAAAAATTCAGTGAAGAAAGTAATCTTTAAGAGCTAAAAACTTCATAGAATAATTGAGAATTTAGAGCACTTTGATTGAAAACTTTGAGAAATAAAAGCTTGATTTTCTTGAAAGCTATATCTCAAAATTTGTTCAAATGCTTCTTCTAAAACTTGTTTTACTCTTCTTTTAAAATGACCCATATATATAGGCAATAAGTAAATACAATTAGAAGAGTTTTCTGGCCATAATTTAGGGTGATTAGGCCAAAAGAAGTAAAAAATAGCCCTTAAAGGAAGTCAGAAAACTGATAGATTTGAAAAATAGAGCCGTTATTGTAGTAGAACCACGCAGTCGGTCGACCGGCCGGTTGACCGATAGCTAATCAAAACTAGTCGTTGAAGGTTATCGGTCGACTGGATGGTCGATCAAAAAATACAGAAAGACCAAAAAATATAGAAAGTTCTGACAGGACTTCGGTCGCTCGGTCAGTCGACCAATAGGCCAAACAATGCCAACGTTTCAAAGACTCAGTCGACCAGTCGGTCGATCGTTCCAAGGGATTAACAACAATGATGTGCATATTCGGTCGACCACTCGGTCGACTGAGCCATTGTCCAAGACACTGTGCTTAACTGGCGGTCAATAGGGCAATCGACCGCCAAGCCCAGAAAACGAAGAACACATAGTTTTTGAAGTTAAACCCATTTTTCAATAAATAACATAAGTATAAAATATTTTGGCAGCATATGTGTTGTACGAAACATGTATATAGTTGGTTTAAAAATTATGAAAAATATAAAACATGTATCAATAACTAACTTATGAGAAACACGTCTAAATACTAAAATGAAAACCTTGCTTTTAAATTTTTTGTGTGTGCAGTTCTTCTTTGAGCATCTATTCAATGCCAAAGCTTTAACATACTAAGATCTTACAAAGAGTTACATTAAGCTTCAAATCTTCATCAAAGAGGGCTTCTCCAAAATCCACATTTTGATTATCCATGCATGAATCCCTTCCTTGACTCAACTTCATCTCTTCAAACTTTTCTTTTGAGGAAGAATAAGTATATATCTTTCAAACACTTGATCCCTGTAAGCTTATAAATATTAGAACTTGATTAGTACCTTATAACTTCATGTGACTTGTAATCATCAAAACAAAACTAGGGAGTGAACCCTTAGGCCAGCAGTTAGGTTTTAGAAGTGGAGAGATCGAGTATGGACTCAAAAGATCTCAATGAAAGCATGAAATGCTATGGGTAAATCCCGGAGGAGTTATCCACGTACCAAATTGAACCTAAGAGATCAAACAGAGCAAATGCACAGATTTACACGAAAACCAAAAGAAAAAAATCATGGGGAAAGAGAGAGGGTTCCACTATAATTCAAAGAAGATTACAATGGTGATTTTGCTCTCTTATGCTAGGGTTTCTGGGGTTGATTGATAGTCCTCTCTTTCGTTGGAGGGGGTCTCATATTTATACAAGTGGGTGTCTTTGAATAGGATTACAGAGTTCTCTTCTAACTAAATATCTATCCCTTCTAACTAAATATCTATTCGATCTTAACTGCTCATCTTGGAGTTGGTTGGAGCAAAACATCCTAATTTGAATTGGTAGAGCACATATTTATTTTTATCCAGTGGCCTCAATCCAGCTGCTAATGTGATCGATCCGTTCCCAAGCTGTAACCGCCAGGTTCAAATGAAAATTCAGTCTGAAGATAGGGGGTACTTGTAACTGACTCTATCTTGATCGCATAACCACTTACTCAAAATTTGGATGAGATTAAAACTCTTATCTGGAGATTCTGGATACAACCACGTGTCGCGTGATTGTCTAGGGGCTGAATGGACACGTGTCGTGATCTCGAGGAGGTCAAAAATCGACTACTACAGTTAAGTTAAGACTTTTTATGATGATTATGATTCTAGGATTATTCAGACTTCAATTTCCTTTTGAAGGTTCACCTAGAGGGGGGGTGAATAGGTGAAGGCTAATCTAATGGTCACTTAATGATGAATGATGCAAATAATGCGGAAGCTAAAAGCAATTATGACCTAATTAAAACTTTTACACTATACACTATGTATAACACAAGAGTGTTGCCAAATTCCCCGTGAAGGGCTCTGGACAAACTCCTCTAGATTCCCCTTGAATGGGTTGAGGTGCCGCGTTGGCTCTCTTGGTTAAATACAAGTGTTAGTCAACAAACCCAAGCAAGTATACAATATGAGCACAATGAATATCAAGCATGTAAATGAAAGCACAATAAATAGCATGCAAGATATAAAAGAGACAAAGAGAGAGAGAGCAATCACAAACACAAAGGGTTTGTTTCGAGGTTCGAGCACACTTGCTCTACATCCCCGCCTTCGACACACGAAGGATTTCCACTATGCAAGATCCAATGGATCTCTCCTCGGTGCCGCAACACCTACAAGCCCTCGGACTCCCTAGTCCCGTACACACCGCAAGCCCACCGGCTCGCCGAGGCCGCACCTCGTACAACAAGTTCGCACCCGAACTCGAAACAACGCGGACAGACACGTCCGCCTCCTCAAAGTATAAGAAATGATCTCTTGGTGATCTAAACACTTGATCACCAATAAAAGCTCTCACTACAACACACCTATAGGATGAATACTCAATGGATGCTCAAGTGTGGTGTGAGAAAATCAAGGATGTGAAAGGTGGAGGAAAGCTCAAAGACTTTCTTTTAACACTCTTTATAAAAACTTCCCTTTAGATAGGAAATATTTGCTCTCTATTTTGTGGAGAAAACTCTTCTAAAAGTCTGGGAAAAACTGGCTCTAAGAGACTCCAAAATCTTGTTACAAAACAATGACCAAACCCCCAAATTTATAGGCCAGAAAAATATAGCCGTTGGGGTCTGTCAGAGCTGCCGGTCGACCGGCCGGTCGACCGCCAACGGTCGGATTTCTGACCGTTGGAGCCACGGTCGACCGGTGCGGTCGACCGAACTTTCCAGAGAGCACTGCTCTCTAGAGCGGTCGACCGGCACGGTCGACCGACGACCAGTACACAAAGGCGTGCACGTTTGTGCACGTCAGTCGACCGACCCGGTCGACCGACTTCAGGACTAGTCGACTATAAAGGTAGGCAAGTCGACTAGCTGAAGCCAGAAAACAGTTTTCTGGGATTTAAAACATGATCTTTTTGACTTAAATAAAATCCCATAAAATACATAAAAATCTACAAAAATAATTTTAACCAATATACTTGATAAACAAACATGCTTGCACAAAATCAAGGCATGTTATAAAAGTTTGGACTATTTTGTAATATGAAAATATTTGGCTTATGATAAAAACTGTTTTTCCAAAACAATATTTTCCAAAACATATTTTTCCAAATACATATGGCATAGTGTGTATGGATATGATCCACTACACAATCATAATGAATATCTATGTTTTTGTCATAAGGCTCTAAATATGGTTTTGGTTGAAAGATAAGTATATGGGAAATACCAAAAACCAAACTTATATTTTTCAAAAAAAAAAATCTTTTCTAAACCAAAAATTCTTTTAGGAAAACAATTCTAAATCAAGAGTGTGTGTGCATGGTATACTTGAGCAATCCACCAACTATCTATCCTTTACATTTTTAACTAAAACAAAAACTAAATCTTATACCTAGACACAAGTCTTCATCTTCTTGTAGTCTTCCCTTGAAGGCTTCTCATCTTCTTGACTTGGTCCAAGCTTGATCCAAAAGCTCCTTGGATCACCCGTGCTATCTCCAAATCTTGATATTTTATCCTTTGTTGAGCTATGCACCTACTAAGATCTTGATAATGAATCTGTCACTAATTAAACACAAAATCATTAGTAAACATAACTTCATGAGTTGATCATCATCAAAACTAGGGTGATAGGCCTTTGGGCCAACAATCTCCCCCTTTTTTGATGATGACAAAACTCATGAGGTTATATATGCATGGATTAAAGTAAAGCTTCAAAGAAGCTCCCCCTTAACTCATGCATAACAATAAATAATAAGATATGACAATAAAGCTCATCAATATGTATGCAAATGATGGAGATGAAACAAAATAAATCTTTTTCTCCTATTTGCAAAACAAAATATATATGCATAAATAACAAGGAAGACAAATACTACTCCCCCTTAAGCAATGAAAACATGCATATATATACTCAAATACTTCTCCCCCCTTTTTGTCAATCATCAACAAAGGGTTCAAAGTAAAATCAAATCAAACAAATTTTTCTCCCCCTTTTTGTCAAAAACAAAAAAATCAAGAAGGGGTAATACAAGTCAATCAATAAAGATTTATATGCGATATACATCCATAAAGAGGAAGACGCTAAGTTAGCTTCCCTACACATATGTATTACATGAAGAAGGGATGACAAGCCCTAACTTACATAACACATATTATGTAATGCATAAGAGGAGATGTGAGGCTCCCTTACACACGTATATCATATAAAGAAGAGTTGTCAAGCTCCTCAATTTATAATATACTCAACATGAATCTATATGTAGAAGAGATGTTAAGCTCTCCTTGCATATAGGAAATACATATCAAAAATTTTGAATATTTTTTTTTTAAACAAAAATTTTAAAGGTATCAGAGCTTTTGTAAAACAAACAAATTTTTAAATACCAAAATGAAAATAATCATTATCATATTGATACCAATTGAAATTTAACAAATATGAAGTTGAAGCATTTTGATATCAATGGTAAACATAATGTTCAAAAATTTTTATTTTTCTTCAAAAACTTTGTGTTTTTTTTTTTAAAATGTGAACCAATTGAAAGTTAAGCACATGAAAATCATATATATGTATGAAATGAGTATACCAATTGAAATTGATACATATATATATAAGAAAATAAAATATGAGTATATACAAAATAAGTTCATATTGATACCAATTGAAACGATTCAATGATACCAATAGACATAACAATAAGATCAAGTGTATAACTCATAACCTACCACCCTTCATATGCACAAGGTAAGAGATTTTCAATGAAGCATATAAGACATAATCGCCCATCCATCCTCCCATAGATGGTAGGGGTTTTCAAAAATAGATTTGAAAATAAGCTTAGTTTGAAAAACTCTACCAAATGAAGAATTTGCACTAGAAAAATGTTTTAAAACTAGTAAGGAATCCTTCAAGCAAGGAATAAAGCAAAAAGAAATGTCAATAAATCTCAATATTTCTTTAAATAAGAAAACATGAAAATCATCACAAATTTTTTAAAAAATATATATTTCAAGATATATGTATGTTTTGACAACACAATAAGTATACATACATATCTCTTAAACACAATTGAGTTCATATAAATAGATTTGCATTAAAGGCAAATGACTCAAGAAGTATACATGTATATCTTAAAGTTTGACAAAATACACATATACATGAAATGAAAACACATGATCATAAATCAAATCCAAAAAGAGAATATAAGTTTAAAAATGTATGTATCATCAAAACTAAGCAATACAAGCACATTTCATGGGTTCAAATAAGCATTCAAGCACAAATATAAATAGATTTATTTGTGGCCCACAATATGTTCAAGTATAAATCCTAGTGTTGACAAAACTAACATATAAACTAATATTCAAATCATGAAGCATCGAATCTTTTAGAAAAATAGAATCATGTGAAAATCTTAAAAATTATTTGAAGAATAAATAACTAGTATAAATTGTTTTTGAAAAACTAGCTAAAGATCCTTCAATATATCAAATCTTATGTTTTTCATAATCATAACTAGATACAAAAAATTTAAGCACTCATGGTCTATAAGGCTCAAAATGTTTTTAATAAAAGTGTGAGTGTTAAACGATCATGTAAATAGCATTTTTATGAAAATAGTCAATAAAGCTCAAAAAGATCATAAGTCAAAAAAAATCATTTTTCATTAAAACACTAATCTTCATGGTATATGTATGATTAATCCAATCCTGATAATACACATACATATCCCAAATATTAAAAGAGTCTATTAATGAAGTTTGCATGAAGGCAAGAGACTCACGGGTATACATGTATATTTATTAGATTTGAATTTAAAAATACATATACATGAAGTAAAGCATAAAATAGGGCAAGACATGTATAAAAGAGAATCATCAAAACTAGCCTATACACATGCATAAAGTGGATACAAATGAGCATGAAGTTCAATCATATATGAATCAATTGTAATTCACTATTTGTATATATGTATAAATGCAAGTTTGACAAAATCTACATTTAAACATGTAAATACCACATGAGGCACGATAAATCATATAAAAAGAAACATGAACATGCTATATGATATATGAAATTAAAAGCATGTATATAAAAGTAGGAGTTTAGAGAGTGTTACCAACTCCAAAGTTCCAAGTATGGTGGTTGTCCCACCAAGCTCCTTGATAGCGATGCGTCTAAAGTGTGTCCATCCAATCCATGTGCATCTACTACCAAGGCACCAAATCTCTCACGTCTTGAGAGATCCCTCACCTACATCAAAAACATGGGGTGGGGGTTTTGGTACCCATTTTTGCTTGGGTCCTTTGGGGTTAGACTTGTAAGGAACCCAAAATCTTTTATAATTAGCAAAATTTAGAGAATTAATATTATCATAACAAAACTTTGCTAAATGGCCTTTGCGGCCACAATGTGTACATTTGTACACCTTAGTATGCTTATGTGTATGTGTATGATCGTGACGTGCAACATAAGCATATGCATAATGATGTTGTGCATGAATGTGTGGAGTTTGTTTCTTTGAAAACAAGGACTCCAATTTCTTATGATTAAATGCACAATTGCTCAAAGTTGAGCTCAAACAATTAATCCTATTTTTCAAAACATTTACTTCATTTTGATCAATAGAAGTGGTGGCATGTAAAGCATGATCAAAAGTCTTTTTCTTTTTAGAAACATTTTCTTTTTCTTTTTCTTTTTCTTTTTCAAAAATTTTCTTCTTCAAAGAAGTGTTTTCATTTAAAACAATTTCCTTTTGAGTTTCCACCAAAATAATTTTATCCTTCAAAATAGTGTTCCCTTCACACAAATCATTTAATTTAGACATAAGGGAAACATTCTCATTTTTCAAAACTTTATTTTCTTTTTCCAAGCATGCCATTTTATTTTCTAATAAATCTTTTTCATCAAGCATGGCATCAAAATTCTTTTTTCAAATTTTTGTTATCTTTTTCTAAACATGCAATGTTAGATCTAAATGTATCATGTTCTACATGCATGCAAGCAATGTTCTTTTTCAAATTTTTATTTTCTTTCTTAAGCATGTCATATTTTTCAAGAATAGTTTGACAAAATGAAGTGAGCTCATCATATGACATGTCCTCATCATCGGATTCGGAGTTTACCTCAAGGGGGTTATCCCCTTGGACCATATAGCATACGTTGGAGATGTCGTTTCCAACATCCGAATCGCTCCCCGCATAGTATAGATCCTTTTCGCCAAGGGAGGTGAGGGTGTTCCATACTACAAAAGCCGAATCAATATTAGCAACTCTAGATAAATAAACATCATCTAGGGTAGACTTGATAGCATGAAGGGCTTTTGCATTAGCCTCAAAATTCATACCATTTGAAGAATATGAATCATTAGATATGGCAAGATAAACATGAATGCCTAAGGCCTTGAGGTACAATGACATCTTAACCTTCCAAAGTTGGATGTTAAGAATGTCAAAGGTGGGTGGTGACATGAAGTCCATGGTGTGTGTACAAAATCTTGTGATTAGCCTAAAAAGAGGATCTTTTACTCTAGGTTGTTAGACCCAAATCAGAGTACCAAGCTCTGATACCAATTGAAGGTTCACCTAGAGGGGGGTGAATAGGTGAAGGCTAATCTAATGGTCACTTAATGATGAATGATGCAAATAATGCGGAAGCTAAAAGCAATTATGACCTAATTAAAACTTTTACACTATGCACTATGTATAACACAAGAGTGTTGCCGAATTCCCCGTGAAGGGCTCTGGACAAACTCCTCTAGATTCCCCTTGAATGGGTTGAGGTGCCGCGTTGGCTCTCTTGGTTAAATACAAGTGTTAGTCAACAAACCCAAGCAAGTATACAATATGAGCACAATGAATATCAAGCATGTAAATGAAAGCACAATAAATAGCATGCAAGATATAAAAGAGACAAAGAGAGAGAGAGAGAGAGAGAGAGCAATCGCAAACACAAAGGGTTTGTTTCGAGGTTCGAGCACACTTGCTCTACATCCCCGCCTTCGACACACGAAGGATTTCCACTATGCAAGATCCCAATGGATCTCTTCTCGGTGCCGCAACATCTACAAGCCCTCGGACTCCCTAGTCCCGTATACACCGCAAGCCCACCGGCTCGCCGAGGCCGCACCTCGTACAACAAGTTCGCACCCGAACTCGAAACAACGCGGACAGACACGTCCGCCTCCTCAAAGTACAAGAAATGATCTCTTGGTGATCTAAACACTTGATCACCAATAAAAGCTCTCACTACAACACACCTATAGGATGAATACTCAATGGATGCTCAAGTGTGGTGTGAGAAAATCAAGGATGTGAAAGGTGGAGGAAAGCTCAAAGACTTTCTTTTAACACTCTTTATAAAAACTTCCCTTTAGATAGGAAATATTTGCTCTCTATTTTGTGGAGAAAACTCTTCTAAAAGTCTGGGAAAAACTAGCTCTAAGAGACTCCAAAATCTTGTTACAAAACAATGACCAAACCCCCAAATTTATAGGCCAGAAAAATATAGCCGTTGGGGTCTGTCAGAGCTGCCGGTCGACCGGCCGGTCGACCGCCAACGATCGGATTTCTGACCGTTGGAGCCACGGTCGACCGGTGCGGTCGACCGAACTTTCCAGATAGCACTGCTCTCTGGAGCGGTCGACCGGCACGGTCGACCGACGACCAGTACACAAAGGCGTGCACGTTTGTGCACGTCGGTCGACCGACCCGGTTGACCGACTTCAGGACTAGTCGACTATAAAGGTAGGCAACTCGACTAGCTGAAGCCAGAAAACAGTTTTCTGGGATTTAAAAACATGGTCTTTTTGACTTAAATAAAATCCCATAAAATACATAAAAATCTACAAAAATAGTTTTAACTAATATACTTGATAAACAAACATGCTTGCACAAAATCAAGGCATGTTATAAAAGTTTGGACTATTTTTGTAATATGAAAATATTTGGCTTATGATAAAAACTGTTTTTCCAAAACAATATTTTCCAAAACATATTTTTCAAATATATATGGCATAGTGTGTATGGATATGATCCACTACACAATCATAATGAAAAATCTATGTTTTTGTCATAAGGCTCTAAATATGGTTTTGGTTGAAAGATAAGTATATGGGAAATACCAAAAACCAAACTTATATTTTTCAAAAAGAAAAATCTTTTCTAAACCAAAAAATCTTTTAGGAAAACAATTCTAAATCAAGAGTGTGTGTGCATGGTATACTTGAGCAATACACCATATATCTATCCTTTACATTTTTAACTAAAACAAAAACTAAATCTTATACCTAGACACAAGTCTTCATCTTCTTGAAGTCTTCCCTTGAAGGCTTCTCATCTTCTTGACTTGGTCCAAGCTTGATCCAAAAGCTCCTTGGATCACACCGTGCTAGCCCCAAATCTTGATATTTTATCCTTTGTTGAGCTATGCACCTACTAAGATCTTGATAATGAATCTGTCACTAATTAAACACAAGATCATTAGTAAACATAACTTCATGAGTTGATCATCATCAAAACTAGGGTGATAGGCCTTTGGGCCAACACCTTTTTCTATACCATTTGAATTTGATTGTAATTTTTCTTCTATTGGATTCTCTCATGATTTCATTTATGTTAAATGAGATTTTAATGATTAATTAGGATTCTAAAATTTATTTGACCCGAATTCCCCACTTTTATATTAAATTAGAAAATTTTATTGTACCTCCTGGATTAGTCAAGAAAATTCCCAGGATTTCTTTTCTTTTACCCTCCTTTTTGGAATCAAACCTTCTCTACAAAGCAGAAACTTATAAAGTAAACTTAGTTTAAAGCTAAACTCATATTTTAACTCATTTTTATACAAAGAAAGAGTTCTCCACCAATGACTGCAAGAAACACTCTCTTATAAAAGCCATTTCAATATTTATATACATATTAAAAACATCCACATGAACGGCAAAATTTGTTTAGTGGGGAAGTCTTGTTTGCACTAGGAAATGCCTTGTTTTCTTGGCCAAAAGAGAAAAATCTATGTCTCCTATGTAAATTTCTCAAATATTATTAGGGTTAAAGATCTACAAGAACACAAGTCATTGAAGCCCATCAGGGTCGATCATTTAAGCCCAAACCCAACACAATTAACAATTAAGAATGGTGGCAAAATCTCGGTTCGACCCAATTCCCAGCCCCAATCCTAATTTTTCCTCCATCTTAAGTTTCTTTCTGTGATGGGGAATAATAATAATGATAACAATCCACTGCAAAAGAAAAATCCTCACAGCAGAATGCTATAGACTTTGAAGTCAAATCAATATCTGATCAAGCTGCACAATTCTATCATGATCTCTAGTTCTCTGAATTTGTCTCTGCTCACAAAACAATGAACACAGATGCATCCATCTCTTTGATTGGTTCCAGTGCAAGTTGACAATTTGCGAGCAGTGGTGGTCTTTGCTAGTTGCTTCCATCTCTATCATATCTCCATGCTTCTCCACTCAGACTGATTTTTTTGCCACATACAATAATAATAATAATAAATGAAGCAAATTCTAAAAGCAACGTCATGAGGTTGAAGATGATGATGAAGTGGTAGCCAGCCACAACCTCCACCACCTGCGCAAAAAAGGTCAACTTCGCACGGCCTCTACGCGTTGCGCACATTCACCTTCGCCATCTCTCAGTTTCTTTGGTCAACGCCATTGAAGAACTCGTATGCACACCCTGAACCTGCAGTTGTTTGTTGTACTTTTTTTGTCGGTAACATAGTTCACAGATTTAAGTGCTCCATGTGTGCCTGCCAGTTAAAAGTTGGCCCGAATTTCATATTGAATTATGAAAAATGCTTATTATATTATTATTATGGTCCTAGATTATGCTAGTATTAGACTGGTATGTGAGCCCACTCTCAGTAATGCTGAAGCTTGGATCCACTTGTGAGTCAGATAGTATAATAATTGATTTTTTATTAATATTGGCAGCAAGATAATTAAGAACACATCAAGACTGGAAGACGAGAGGACAAGCAAGACAACCCAACTAATTGATTTTACATTAATATTGAAATTTTGTTAACAAAAAGTCTAATATGAAATTTTATTTTTTAAAACAAGACCGTTGGGATTAACCCCAATGTTTCGTTAATAAGAGCTTAACGAAACAAGCCAGTATAACACTATAAAAGAAATAGAAGAACATAAAGCCAAACCAAGAGGCTCTCCCCTCAATAATACATCAAATAGCCAACATAGAAAGTTGTCGGTGGGTGAAGAGCAATGAAGGGTTCGACGGACTGTAGAGCGGTCGTGATCGCTCTTCTTGGTTATTGAGTTCGGTTCATATAGCCAATTCTGTATTGACACGTGTAATTGGCCCTCTTATAATATTATAAGAGGTCCAAACAGTTTAAAGCTTTGTACCCCTAAAACCTAACATCTTATTTACGTTTTAACAAAAAAATTGATTTTTTTTTATAATGTGTGTGTGTCTCACACACATAAACGGAATCCCTGATTATTCTTCCCCACATTGTTACCAATATCATAATGGTCCAGAACAGCCTCTGAGGAGGCATCCGAGTCAACAGGGAATAGGAAGATGTCTGTAACTCTGATCCGGGCGCCCTCTCGAAGAAGACCTTTCCAAAAACATACACCAACCAAGATATGACAAATCAATTGTGATGAAATACTGTTTAGGGAACGAAATTATGTTGTCTGTTTTCCTCCAAATGCCCAGCATATGGATGCTATGACCAAGAATCTGATTGCCTTGTCTCTCCTGGGTGCAGTCCGTGAACTCAGTGAGAGCATCAATCAATAATTTCCATTCATTTTCCTTGATTTCTTCTCTAATTTCGTTATCTTTTAACTTTCTTTTTACCTCACTCTTTAATTTTCTTTTCCCCTCGATGCTTCTCCATAATTTTAATTTTCAAAATTCCGTCCTCTATAACTATACAGCTAATTTTTCTTTAAATATATTCTCACTAGCTTTCTTTTCTATGTATATCAATCTTTATCTTAACATTCTTTTTCTCTTTGACTTTCTCCCTCCAAATTTATCTTTATCTTTCTAGCAATTTTTTCTTGGTTTTGCTTAAAAATCTCTTTCTATCTCTTCTTGTTCTTTTTTACTACCTTTTTTCTTTGTATCTCTTTATTTCTAGATTGTTATGTCATTCCGTAATAATCTATTAGTATGCTAATAAATTGTTTCGTAGAAGTTTCATGCTTCACTTTATTGTAAAAGACCAAATCGACATGTTCTGCCATAAATACCTCCATATTATACGATAAGAATTCGACTATGGGCCTGAGTTAATGATTCACAAACTTCCTTACCTTAGTATCAAAAGAAAAAGATGGAAACTTATTGTAGTAGTCATATTTCGACCCTCATCAAGATCGTGACCTGTATCTCACCGCATCAGAAGCATCTCAAACGGACAACAAACTTGACATACTAGCTAGACCATTGCGGGTCCAAGGAGAAAGCCTTAGACGTTGCCCCGAGCCCACACTCGCCCCGACGTCTCTCTCTGACATTCGCAACTGCCAGGTCCCTCTCCGATCCGAGGTCCCTCTTCGACATCTGCAACTGTCAGGTCCCTCTCCGATCACATCGATCTGGGATCGTTCACCCAAATATTCAACTCCGAGGGAACTATCCCACTAGTCGGAAGCTCCGATCACACAGCAAAGACCCTCCACGAAGACTTCTGCCTCCACGCTTGATACAACTCAGCGGCAGGATTTCTTGATTCACGGAGTCAGTTACGCCGTCAGATTATCTCTATATTTTAAATGTTTTCGTGCCCCTATTTCAGTTGGCACAATTACAGGTAATGGCGGATATCTCTGGACATTAATCCCTTAAATTAAGTGCTATTATCTGAGCAGTTATGAAGAAATCGCAACGTGCAAATTATGTAGCTATGGAGATCCAAAATATCTGTGTCCTCAATCACAATGCTACAGAGTATTTATGCACTTGGACATCTATTGAAAAAGGAGATCACATCCAAGAAGTTGTAAACACAAGAATATTCTGTAAAATTCATGTAAGCTTGAGATCATAGTGAATTCTTTTCATCCTTCTCATGGTTTTTTTTAATTTGGGTTTACACATAAAAAATCTCTGTCTCTATTTGTTTACTGTGTTGAATCTTCAATTATCACAGAAAAATCGAGAGACTCATTCGTTTGTGGTGTGAGGTCAACTGTCCGATCAATTGTGTCAGAAAATCTCAACCATAAATTGTTACTTTCATTGAGATCTGAGTTCTTACACTCGAGATCTCTCCACCAAAAAACCCAAAAAATCCTCCTAAAAAAGCCTCTAGCAATTCAACTATGTCCCTAAAGAAGCGAACTATCAAGGGTGAAACATCCAAGGGAAAGGCCATCATAATCGCTGTGGGCACGACCTCCCCACCTTCCAATAATCAGCTGCGTACAACCAAGGACATCGGCTCCTCCTCAACGCCAGAACCCACCACTTGTTTCCAACCGTCAGAACAACGCGAAGACCAGCTCTTTTAGATGCTTTAGGAGATGAAGGAGCAAATGAAGGAACATCATACGCAGTCTGATCGCAAGTGTGAGCAGATGACTCTCGATCGTGAAAATATCCTCTGAGAGCAAGATAAGTTAAAGCAGATCAACCAACAACTCCAAGACTAATCCAACACAATCCCTCTCTTCTCGAGCCAGACGAATACTGCCCTTACCACAAATCCAAAGGGCATCAAATCAGCCAATGTTAGACCCTCCTAAAGTACATGGAAGACCTCATCCAATAGGTCCTCCTAAAAGAATATGTCCTCATGACCGAAGTAGTTTCTGGACAACTGCACCCATAGCCTTCCAAGCCACAGTATTTGATCACCAAGCACCAGGCGACCGATTGAACACACGACTCCAGACAAACATGGTGTATTTTCTTCCAACTCCCATTCCATGTATTCCACTCCCGATTATGAATAAAATGTTATTTTATGCTCCAAATTATTGCAATACATCCAACAATATGCATAAGTACATCCAACTAATGTAGTACATCCAACCAATGCAGTACATCCAATTAATGTTGTCCATCCAACCAGTGCCAGCCATCCAATTCACACGCCCCGATGATGGGATTTTCCCCACTCAAAGGTGGCCAAGCAATCCTCGTTGATGGGTTTTTTTCACTTAGAGTCAATTCTCCGCTTATGGGATTCCCCGTTCGAAGTCAGTTCTCCGCTGATGGGATCTCCCCCTACTCGGAGGATTGTGTCTATACACTCCGCTAATGGGATCTCCCCTACTCAGAAGTGACAAAGCAGACATGCCCACGGGCGCGCCCTTGGCTATCTTATGGGAGTCAAAACCCTCTGCTGTGGGATTTTTTCCTACTCTGAGTCTCCACTCTGCTGCTGAAATTTTTCCTTCTCAGAACCCCCGCTTGATGTTTCGCTGATGGGATTTTCTCCAGTCAGCACAAGCGCTTCCATATTGTCTTCCCTCATCTGAATCTACGGGCAGATGAACTCTTAGTAGTTTCCCACTGTCGAGGTCCTTCCATCCATATTATGATGCAGGGGATGCCCCCTTGCTCGGGAGCTGCCATCCATATTTCGATGATGAGATTACCCCCGCTTGGGAGACAACCCCGTTGTGGGATTTATCCCACATAAAGGTTAACTCCACTACTGGGTTTATTCCTACTTGGAGGTACCAGAACGTCACTCCAATTTATTTGGGGCGACTTGGAGTAGACGCATCCAATATGTCATTGGGTGACTTTTCCACTTCAAACCCTTTTTTGCAGGTCTTCTGGGAACATGACTACTCGTGACATATGGGTGTGTGTGTGTGCGCGGCGCGTGCGTGCGTGTGCGTGTGTGTGTATATATATATATATATATATATATATATATATATATATATATATATATATATATATATATATATATATATATATATATATATATGAGGATTTTCTTATTTAGATTATCTCCTTGACGAACTAGTCCTGAGTGGTTGTGGGCCAGACACTCTCTGAAGGAATCAGGTAACACCTTTATCAGTGTTACACATGTTTGAAATTTGAATGCTCACTTGGGGCAATTCGAATTGTGTATACATGGTCAACAGCTACGTAGGACACAAGGTATATTTATGAGAATTTTCTTATTTGAATTATCCTCTCAACATAGTAGTCTTATAGGGGTAGAAGCTGTGTAAATACAGTCCGATTTATCCCCTTATTATTTATACATCTAATATTGTCTTTGAGAATGTTACATTACATGCTTGTATGTGCATCTTACTACTACTGATCCTGTTCTTTAACCGGGATGGGCTTTTCCCCATCAAAATTAGGACTATGCCGTAGGGATTTCTCACTCTTAGAGTTCCGGCTTCGTGGCTCCGTTAATGGGATTTTTCTCATTTAGAAGCACATGCGATCACCACTTCACAACAGGGATTTTTCCCTCTCGGAGGTCCAACTCTGCAGCTAGGATTTCCCTTACTCAGACGATAAAACTTATATGTACCGCTAATGGAACTATCCCCACTCATGAGAACAACAAACATATCAAACCATTCATGCGCCAAGTCAAATATCCCCTAGTCAAAAACATGCACTCTGAGGAGACGCAGTCAACTCCAAACTAAACAGATGGTAAAATAAATCAGCAAAATTCATACAAACATTTCTATTTCAAATACATATATTTATTCCAAATCTTTCCAATCCGATTACATTACTTGATTACACCTAGCATGAGCAATACAAGATTGTGTCACATTCTTGTGTGAAGATTTTTGAAAAGAAATACAGGTGATCTAGCTCCTATCCAATCGCTCCCTAAGGGTTTCCTCAAAGGACACCTCCCGAGTGCAAACGTCCACAACATCCATTCCCACATCTCTTCCTCTCCCTCGCTTTTTCTTCATTAGGCAAAGAAGAAAAAGACATTGCAACCTATGAGGACAAGAAACTTGGAAAATAGCCGGTTTTCTGAAGATGGGAAGATTTTAACTATAGGGCTCCACCCTATTTATAGATGGAGGAGAACTCAAAACGTCCCTAATTCAAATCTCGGATCTCTAAAAAGTTGGTCATATCCTAAGATTATCGGTCACCAAATCTGCAGAATATCAACTACCTCTCCATACAATCTCAGCCATAATGATGCCAGAATTCAAAATGACACCCATCAAAGGTTTCATGCCAATCCAATTAATTTACACGCCAGCTGTCATTCAATCGCATGGCCTTCAGTAGTAATTCCAAGGATTCATAATAATGAACCAGATCCTCACTTGCATAAACTTGCAGAAGAGCTCAGAAGTACTTTAAAGCTCCTATCAACTTCGTTCTTCAAATTTCTCTTCTATGGTGCTCGTAATCGAAAGAGCAGGGGGCATCTATAATGGTCAGATTTTGACCCTTGTCAAGATCGTGACACGTGTCCCATCGCATCTGAAGTATCTCAAGCGAATATCAAACTCGACATACTAGCTGGACAATTGCGGGTCCAAGAAGAAAGCCTCCAACTTTGCCCGAGTCCACACTCGACTCAAGGCCCTCTCTGACATCCACAACTGTCATGTCTCTCTTCTCCCTCTCTAACATTCGCAACTACCATGTCCCTCTCTGACAACAACTATCCAAGATCGTTCACCTGGATATTCAACTCGGATGGAACCATCTCACTAGTCGGAAGCCTGATCCTCACAGCAAAGGCCCTCTGCAGAGACTCCCGCCTCCACGCTGTATACAACTCAGCGGCAGGATTTCTCGATTCACGGAGTAAGTTACGCCCAGATTATTCCCACATTCTAAATGTTTTACGCCCCTATTTCAGTGGAGACAGTTAGGGATAGTAGCAGATATATCTGCATATCAATCCCAATAAACAGATGCTATTATCTGAATAGTTATGAAGAATTCACAATGTGCAAATCATGCGGTTATGGAGATCTGAAATATCCGCGTCTTCAATCACAACATTATAAGGTTTTTATGCACCTGGACTTCCTTATAGAAAGGAGATCGCATCCGAGAAGTTATAAACATGAGATTATTCTGTAAAATTCACTGTAATCTTGAGACCATAGTGAATTCTCTCCCTCCTTCTCGTGATTTTTCTGAATTTGAGTTTTCACATGAAAATCTCTCTCTCTCTCTCTCTCTCTCTCTCTCTCTCTCTCTCTCTCTCTCTCTATTTCTCTCTCTCTCTAATGCTAAAATCTTCAATTGTCAGAAAAAAAACTGTGAGAACCATTCACTTATGGTGTGAGGTTGACTGTCCATCAATTGTGTCAGAAAATCTCCACCACACTTATCTACCTTTTACTGAGATGAGATATGTAATCCACTTTTGATGAAGATTGATGAAGGTTTAGTAGAGAAATTTATTAGAAAAGGTAAATATCATAAAGAGAAAATAAACTAATAGTGTAATTATATAGTCAGAAAATTAGGTCAAAATAAATAATAGAAAGAAAGAAGTTAAAATAAGGACAATAAAAAGAGTTATGAAGAAAGAATTAGTGAGGGTAAGAAGCTTATGAGAGAGAGAGAGAGACTTGGAAAGAGAAAAAAAAAAAAAAAGAGTTAGAGAAATAAAGTTAAAATGAATTCAGAAAAAGAGTAAGAAAGAAATTTAAAAGAAAACTGAAAGAATGAAATAACAATAAATTCAAAAGAAAGAGGTTTGGAGAGATGGTGGAGTGAAGTCTAGAGAAAAAAGAAAATTAAAATAACTGAGTTAAAACTTTTTTGAAGAAAAAGACAAAAAATAAAAAATAAAAGTAAAAAAAAGAGAAAAACAAGAAGAAATCAGTAAATACAGAAATATTAGATATTTCAAACCTCTAAGCGATTTTTTATAAGGGCATTTTCATAATAATAGAGAGGGAGGTAAAGTATTAAGTTTGAAACCATAAGGAGTATTACTATTTTGCTTTGCAACCTCAGAGAGTTGTCGCACTTAACATTTTTCTTGAGTATAAAGTAGTTATGAATTCAATGTATTGGGGAGTTACATGGGCCTCCATGGAAAAACACAATGGCCTTAAATAGAGATTGAAATCCAATCTAATCCAAAACCTTAAGCTTATAAGTAGAAACCTCGACTTCTATTAATTTCATTACTTTTCTAATCATTTTTTAGTGTGGAACTATATTTATGCACCCAACAATCTCCTCTTCATGTGTAAATATATCTCAATCATTATCCATAAGATCCCTAGACCATCCACGGATCTCGATCGTCTATGAGGATCTCATCGTAGGTATACCGACCTTGGTCTCAATAACTAGCAGCAGCAACCAGCTAACCATCTACAAATCTCCACCATTTGTGGTAAATCAGACCCTTTGTCAACTCTCTTGTCGGGTTTCACATTGGACTCCACCCCCCATGGGCCACAATCTGGGTTCTATTAGCACTGATGTGGAGTTACAGAGGCCTTCACGGTGGAATACAATGTGGCTTAAAGAAAACCTGAGAACCAATCTAGCCCAAAAGTTTAACCTTATAACTAGAAGCCTCAACTTCTATTTAATTCCATCAATTTTCTATAGAGATGTCAATTGGGCCGAGCTGGCCTGACAATCCGCACATGCACGGCCCAGAGTAGCCCAGGCACGGCTTTTTTTAGGGCCAGCCCCAGGTCCGTCATTACGCGGCCACGGCCTGGTGGGTCGTGCCTAGCCCGAGCACGGGACTAGCACGACCCACCGGCCCGGCTCGGCCAAAAGCAAATCCCAACGACTCTTATAGCCGTTGGGCTGGCCGGGCCCGCCAGCCCAACTGTAACACCCCCTTACCGGAATACGTACTTAGATACGTGTTTCTGATTTTTTGATCATATTTTTTGATTTACTTTCTGTATATCTTTTTGTTTCATGATTATCTATATGATTGTTTGCTTGGTATCGAGATTCGGGAACTCATAGTCAGCCCCAGTCTGAAGCAGAGACCCGATCACAGTGTATTGCTCGATCTAGTCTTTTGGCAGTTAGATTTGACTGATTTTAATTTCAAACATTGTATACCAATATTCTAGATTTTTTATGATTTTCTAAAATTTTTTGAATTAAATTGCAGAATCTTCAAAATCAGTGTCGACCGTATCACTGGCCGATTCCAAAATTTTTATATTACAAACAAAATTGAATTTTGAATTCTGCTTTCAATTGTTTCTTAGAATTACATTTTTTTTACTTTAGTGCATGTTTGGAGATTTTTCTGAATTTATCGAAGTTTGACAGAATTTGGTGTCGACATGAATCTCCAGAAGATTTCAAGATTTTTTATTTTGAAAACCAGATTGAATTTCTGAAAACTAATTTTATATTATTTTTCAGGATGATGTTTTTCATCTCTGAGAGTTTTTTTTAGAATTTATGAAAATCCGGCCAACCGGTGTAGACCGGTATCAACGGTTGATTTCAAGATTTTTTATCTTGAAAACAAGACTTAATTTCTGAAAACGGATTTCATATTGTTCCTCAAAATGATGTTTTCTACCTCTAACTGTTTTGGAGATTTTTCTAAATTAGTCGATATTTTCCGATATTATAATAATATAATTATTTGGAATCTTTCC
>JAVJIF010022865.1:0-58515 GCA_038442645.1 Agave tequilana
CGCCCTAAGAACAATGAAAAATTGCTTTGCACAATCTCTTCAATCGTCCTCAACTCAAGTAGTGCCCTTTGTAAACTTGTTTGCAGGGTTTTTTTTTTTTTTTTTTTTTTTTTATTTTAACAATACCTTTTCTTTACTCTGTCTTTTTAAGGGAAAACTTTTGGAATATTTTCTTTCTTTCTTTTTAAAAATAGAGTCTCGAGTTAATTTGCTTAAAATGAATTCAAATTTAATAATATTAATATTTAGTACAAGACTTATAAATATTTGTACATAATATATAAATGCAAAAAACCTTCATAGGAAAATATTATTTTCATTGTTGATGTTATGACTATTTTTGTTATTATAATATTTATTATTTCTTTAAAAAAAAACTCTAGACTTATATGATATTTCTCGTAGAGGGAGGCAATAAGCTGTCAGAGAAAGGAACATTAGCTGCACAGAGCTAGCATAACATTTTCTGTCTCCCCTTTATCGTAAGAAAAAAAAAAACTGTAAGCGATCAAGTGTAGTAGTCCATGTAAGCCATGAACGAGTCTCTAGTAGTCTTTTTAGCTCAGCCTAGTAGCTCTATACCTCGCGAAGTTGAGTCATATGTAATTGCTTACTTAGTGTGATTTAATTTGAGACCTTTCGCTCACTATGGATGAAGAGATTCGAATCAACAATTCCCATGAGGAAAGAAAATGTACTTGAAATATGATTACTTGGCATTGCAGTTATTATCTTATCATGACCATTACTTATAATTCTATTATTAGAATTTAATATTAAAGCCTTTGTTTTGTCACACGTAAAAGTAATTTTAAAAGGGTTTGATTTGTGAATCAATAATCACATTCAGTCATAATCCATAAGTTATAGAACTTCATAACCCGCACACTCAAATTCAGAATAATTCATAATAATTTGTAATACGTACTTTGAGTCATGGTAGAACATTGAAAAGATCAAGTCTGTGATAAAGAAACCGGTTCCTCTCTAGACTTATTCAGTTTTGACACATGTTAAGAAATGGAGAAAATGCATAGGACTTTGAGTTGAGAGAGGATCAGTTTCTGATAAGCTAATTGTTGGAGTTGGCTCGATTTTCAACTTAATTAATGTTGCAGTTTTCTGTATCGTATTCAATTTTGCATGAATTTTCGAATATAGTGCAGTCATCATTGATTTGAAACTTCTAACAGAGAGAAATTGTAGGATTAGATGCAAGGTTTACTCCAGCGTTGAATCACTTGAAACGAAATAGTATTGATAGAATTATCTTTGTTCGAAGTACCCTATCCAGTGCATGTTTCTGCATGCAGAATTTCAAAGAGTTTTGTGACTCTTTGACTGAATTAGTGGATTCCAAGAGCTCCTTAGCATTCATGGACGTGAGAAGATGAAGCGGTGGATCTAGAAGATTCATCAAGGCCTATAAAAAGGCATGCTCCTTGTTGTGAGAAGTGTCCAAGATTGAAGAAGTATCCAACTATTCAAACGTTGAGGTTATCACTTGTTTCTCTTGAAAGTATAGAGTTTGAGTGAAGGGGAGTGTCTCTTGTTTCTCTTGAAAGTATAGAGAGTATAGTAAGAGAACTCTAGATTGAGTGGAGAGTGTGTAAGCTATGTGTGACAGAAGTTAGTGTAGTCGAGTATGCTAAGTGCCTTGTTCCTTTTTACTGATTCCATCATAGTGAAGCCCTATCCGAGCCTCAAGCTCAACCCGTGATTTTTTCTTTTGAGTTTTTTCACGTAAATCATTGTGTTCATCTTTGTGGTTGCATTATTCTTTGTATGATTGTTTTCTCTTACCATCAAGAATAAGATCTTGAAGTAGTGTTAATCTTTACGCCAACAAGTGGTATCAGAGCGAGGTTGTGGTGTTCTACATGGATGAAGAGAAGTTAACAATCGGCGGTGTGAAAGTTGAGTTGAAGCCATTTGATGGACGGAGCAACTTCACATCATGGCAATGAAAGATGAAAAATATCTTAATACAAAAGATCTACACACGTGCATTTTGGGTGTCGAGCACAAGCAGGAGGCCATGTCCATGGAGGCTTGGAACAAGGCGGATCTCAAGGCAATGAGCTCCATTGAGTTATACTTATCCGATGAAGTGACTTACAATGTCATGGAAGAGACAACCATCAAGGGCACGTGAGAGAAGATAGAAAAGCTTTATAACGGTAAGATTCTCTCTAATAAGCTTTTCTTAATAAATCAATTGTATAACCTTTGTATGGAAGAAGAAGATGATATTATGGAACATCTCAATGTATTTAACTGTTGCATTAGTGATTTGTTACGAGTGGAGGTCAAGTACAAGGAGGAGGATAAAGCTTTTCGTTTGTTGCGGTCCTTGCCGTCGTCCTTCAAGCATTTTCAGACCACACTCATATTCGGCAAGGATAGTTTTCAGTTCGAGGAGGTTGTCCAAGACATTACTTCTCATGTCAAGATGAGCAAAAGCTCGGGTGATGACATAAAGAGTGAAGGCCTACTCGTCAAGGAATCGAATGATCATCGCGGTCAATCCAAGGAGAGAGATGGCAAGTTCGACAAACCGCGGAAGATCAAAATCCCAGAGCCGTAAAGATGTGGAGTGCTACTACTGAGGGCCATATCAAGAAGAATTGCCGGAAGTTCAAAGCCGATCAGAAGAAAAGAGAGAAACCCGAGAACACTTCTACAGCTGGAGTTGCAAACGGTGAACAAAGCAGAATTTTTTTCGGTTTCATTAGGTAAACAGATCTCAGATTCATGGATTCTTGATTCTGGTTATACTTACATATGTGTCCAAATAGGGATTAGTTTGAACATATAAGAAGAAGGATGGAGCTGAAGTCCTCATGGGGAACAATGTTGCGTGCAAGGTCATTAGCTTTGGCACGGTGGAAATAAAGATATGACGACATCATTCGTACTTTCGACAACATGTGACATGTTCCTGCTCTAAAAAAAGAATCTGATTTCTTTGAGCACTCTTGACACAAGCAGCCTCACTTACTCTTCAAGTGGAAGCAAGATCAAGATTTGCAAAGGCTCACTGGTGATTATGCGAGGAGAGAAGCTTTCCAACAACATATACAAGTTTATAGGAGATACCATCTCAGGTAGAGCTGCTATATCCATACTGGAGATCTCGGAGGATGACTCGGCTCATCTATGGAACCATCGTCTTGGCCATATAAGTAAGCGAGCTATAGAGAAGCTGCATAAACAAAAGCTATTAAAGGGCTTGAAGTCTTGCAAATTAGATTTCTGCAAGCACTGTGTACTTAGGAAGCAATGCAAGGTATCGTTAATCTCAAGAACAAGGAGAATCATGTAAAAGGGATTCTCGGCTATATTCATTCTAATATGTGGCCCGACTGACAAGATCATATGGTGGTGCTCGCTATTTTGTCACTTTCATGGACGATATTCACAAAAGATCTGAGTCTACTTAATCCGAAGTCGTTGCAAAGTTCAAAGAATGGAAGGCCGAAATAGAGAATCAAATAGGGCGCAAGATCAAGTACTCGCGTAGTGACAATAGAGGTGAATTTCGCGACGAGAGGTTCATAGAGTTTTGCAAGCAACAAGACATTACTCGTGTGAAGAAGACTCCACAACAGACTGGTGCAGTGGAAAGGATGAACCGGACTCTATGGAGAGAGAAAAGCGATGCATGAGACTTCATGTGGGGTTGCCCGAACCTTTTTGGGCTGAGTCTGTTTAACCATGTTGCCTTCTTGGTTAATAGATCACCATCAAAGTTTCTTGATTCCAGATATGCTGAAGAAGTTTGGTCGGGTAAGGACATCGATTATTCTACTCTAAAGGTTTTCGGATGTAAGGCGTACGTTCATATTCCCACTAATGAACGAAACAAACTGAAGCCAGAGTCACTGGAGTGCATTTTTCTCGGTTTCGCGAAGGGCATGAAAGGCTACTACAGGCTATGGGATCTGAAGAACAAGAAGAAGGTGTTGAGTAGAGATGTCATATTTGATGAAAGACTTGAAGTAAAAGATGCTGACAAAGAGAGGTTCATGAAAAGAACCACACTGAAGTTCCTTTGTTAAAAGAAGAATCTATGCCGGAGAATCATGCTGAGGTGGAGCAAGCACCAGGAGAGTATGAAGCATCAAAAGGCAACAAGCACGGGAAGAAGTTCAAGCTAAACCTACAAGCATAGCACAGTTGAGGCCAAGAAGAGTGATCAAGTCTCCCCAGTGGCTTGGATAGGAGGATGAAGCTTGCTACGCTCTCTTAGCTAGGGAGACAATCCGTCATCTTTTCAAGAAGCAGTGGAAAGCAATGAGTGGCAAGGATGGATGAGTGCTATGTCGGCGAAAATGGAATCACTCCATAAGAACTCCGTTTGGGAGTTAGTTCTGAAACCTAAATACCGAAAGGTCATCGGCTCCAAGTTGATTTTTCAGATGAAAGAAAGCATCAATGAGAAGGAAGCTCCTACCTACAAAGCAAGGTTAGTTGCGAAGGGGTTCTCACAGAAAAAGGGAGTAGATTATGATGAAATCTTCTCTCTGATGGTCAAACGTACATCTATTTGTTGGCTCAGAGGCCTTCCACTCTAGTTTGATGATGATTAACTCATGTAGTTATGTTTACTAATAATCTTGTGATGTTTAGTTTCAGATTCTTAACCAAGATATTAGTAGATGATTAGCTTCAATAAAGGTGTTTTTGGAGCTTCTCACATGGTGATTCAAGAGCCCGAGCGTCAAAGTCATATCTAGCACTCGTTGGAGTCAAGCTCGGTTGATCACGGTTTGGATCTAGTCGACTTGAAGATGGAGTTCGTCAAGAAGACCTCGGTACTTAGTTTAGTTTTTGTTTTAAATCCATTGTAAAGACTAGATAGTGTGATATGCTCAAGTTCACAATACACACACTGTTTCTAAGTTTCATGTTTATTGGTTTTCGATTTTTGATTTAACCGATCTTGGTTTTCATGAATAGATAGATTCAAAACAAGTTTACATTGTTTAATGTATATTAGATTTGTTATATATACATGTATGCTTCATATCCTAGACAAACTTATTTTGATATGTCTATTCATGTATTTAGGTTTTGTATTTTAACAAAACTTAAATTTGAAATTATTGTCAAAAACTATGATATATATCTTTATATGCATATTGGATTATATCCATATGAAACATGCTTCTGTAACGCCCCGATCCTGGCGGATACGGGGACGTCACTGCAACGTATATACGTAGGTCAGAACTACCCTCCTGTATATACGCTAAGCATCAGTACAGACAAGAATCAGAGTACGGAAGCAATGGTGCATTATACATTCCAACACATAAGTACAATTACAAGGTTATCACCAGAAGTGATCCAATATTACATGAATATTACATCACTGATATGCGCAAATGCGGGAATACATGGAAATGTACATATATGAACAGTATAAAGGACTTGAAAATGTACAAGTAAACAGAAAAAGGGTACTCACGAGTTTATAAAGGAAAACTCGAGAGACCCACAAGGGGGCCTGGAAGGATGGAGCTCTGGATGATCGGCTGGGGATCCACGCTACCGCTGCGCCACTCTGATCCACAATAGGGAGAATTCACACGCTCCTAGCTCCATGACCTGGACGTGAGGTCCAGGGGAGTCAGTGACACTCCCCAGGCGAGTAGTACCAATACCAAGTGGCGAAGCAGGATGAGCACAAGTGTGCATATAACAAATGATATCAAGTAAGAAGTACTCAGGAGGCAGGTAGGTTAGAGCAGGTATGAACAGGTATAGCATAATAATCATAAAACAGGAAAACCGATATAAAGCCGGTTACAGGCAAAACTGATTGTATAAGCTAGGTCACGGCTCTATGAGACTAGTACATCGAAGGAATAATCCAACAAGGAAACCCTCATCTATATACCTTTATCTCATATCATCGTAATCCAAGCACATACAAACCCGAGTTACAAGGTAGTCATAACAGGAAACAATAACAGGCATGACAGGAATACATAACGGGAATCATAACATGCATGACAGGAGTACATAACGGGAATCATAACATGCATAGCAGGTGTAACAGGAATCATAACAAGCGTAGCATGTGTCACAACAGGCATCGTTATTATTATTACTCGTCTGACCCATATATCTAGGTATGTGTCCAGGTGTACATCCTAACACACATACATCCATATATAAGCAAGGCGAGGGTTGTTACCGGAAGTAGATGGATAAACTGATAGAGCTTCTTATAGTAGTTCCCATACACCTGGGACCAGTTTGGAGGCCCTAAGTCCCCCTAACACGCATCTCCTGTGGGCCCTAAGTCCCACTAACACGTACCGCCAATATTTTATTCCGTTACTATAAGCAAGGTATCATTCCGGCATCCATCACTTCCTCCCATTCCCCATACAAGTTATCCTTTTTATGGTTTATTAACATAATTACCAGATTTCGGGAATGAGCAGGATCATAACTGGAATACATAACAAGAATCATAACTGGAATCATAACAGGAGATCAGATACTACATTCCCGTTATCGTGATAATTATATCAGAATCAGGTGCATCATGCTTGGTGTCAAGAGATAGCATGATAAGGTGATGATATTTAACAAGCAACCAAACATGACAAGAGATTGATAATAGTCTGGGTAAATCATGACATAACAAGAGGGTCTTGCCAAATAATAGCATGCATGGTGGTCAGGTGATAACACACTAGATGCCAGGTGATATACATGTGTTAAATAGAAGCATGCAACTGACAGGTCTGAAGTAATAGCATGGCAAGTGGTAATCAGAGAAGTAGTCCAAAGTTCAACGACCACGAAGGGTCGGCCACGCATGGTATACGATAAAGAAGCAAGCATATCATAAGCATGGCACAAGTAAAAAATGAAGCTACCATAATACAAGCAATTACAGGGCGATACATGAATATGGAAATAAGAAGTAAATACTTATCGTCCCGACGAAATGGGAAACTCAAATAGAGACGAGAGAAGAGCGAGACAACTCGCCTAAATCACCGAAAAGCCGAAAGGTCCGAAATCCACGGAACTCGGGATGCGTCATAATATATGATATAAATATGTAGAGTGAAGAGGAGAGAGAAAGAGAGAAGGGAAGATGATGTTTGTCAAGAGACAAGTCAAGTAGTACCAATATGTGATGTAAGTCTAGAGGATAAGGTTCTTATTCAAGAAAGAAATCAACCATAACAGACAGCTAAAGTTAGTCGACTAGGTGGAAAGGGTAGTCGACTAATAGAGGGGTTAGTCGACTAACAGTCTGGTATAGTCGACTAAAACTGGGTTCCAGAGAGTTGGGTTCTGGTTTCAGGAGAAGTTAGTCGACTAGGATGGAAAGAGTAGTCGACTAACAATGATTTCAAGTCGACCAACAGACACTCTAAGTCGACTAAAACTGTGTAACAGAGAGTTGGGTTTCTGATTCAGGAAAAGTTAGTCAAACTAGGATGGAAAGAGTAGTCGACTAACAATGATTTCAAGTCGACCAAAAGACACTCTAAGTCGACTAAAACTGTGTAACAGAGAGTTGGGTTTCTGATTCAGGAAAAGTTAGTCGACTAGGGTCAAGGGAGTAGTCGACTAATAGAGGTTTCTAGTCGACTAATAAATAACCTAAGTCGACTAAAACTGTGTTCTTGAAAAGGGTACGTTTCAACTAAGGGTTTCAAGTCGACTAGTCCTTAGGTCAAGTCGACTAATCGACTGGAAACAGCACACAGAACAGATTTGTGATGGTTTTGTTTGATGGTCAAATAACATGATTTGAGGACCTAAGTATACATGATATGAAAACATAATTATACTAAGAATTAATCAAATCTTGGTGAAGAAGAACACTCACCAAAAAGAGTACAAGGTGATGGAGTGATGGTGGTAGTGATGGAAGTTGATGATGAAGAAGAAGGTGGGATTAGTGGTTTTGTTGTTGGTGTTGGTGAGAAGAAGTGGGGGGCCGGAATTCGGGGGTCTCTCGCCGGCGTCGTGGTGGCCGGAGGCGCCGGCGGAGGTGGTGGAGGTGAAGGAGATGTTGGAGGTTAGGGTTTTGGTGAAGAGAAGAAAGAGAAAGATGAAGTGAAATGAATAAAGAAAGGAGAAGGAAAAATATTTATAGGTTTTAGATTTTGTGAAGGAGGTGCAAATAATTAAAGAGAGGGGGGTTTTTGTAATTAGGGGGGTGAGGTGTCTCTCCTAGCCACACTTGGCTGGCCATGGAAGAGAGAGAAAAAGAGGGCATTTAATAAGGAAGTTGGTGGAAGTGTGTGGAGGAAATGGAATTTTGGAAGAAAATGGAATTTTGGGAAATTGGAATTCTTGTGGATTGTGGAGGGAGGAAAAGAAAGAAAATAGGAAAAGGAAAAGAAAATGGAAAAGGGAAATTATTCTCTTGGAAGAGGAAATGAAAAATAATGAAAGTGGCGGATTCCCGGGATTCGGTTGCGGATGCGGAAATCTTTCGGGAAAATACCGGAATCGTCCGAAATTCAAGTATCTCGGAACGACCCGAAATAATAATCAAAAATCAAGAATATTAATCTAAGAATTATAGTGAAATCCGTTTTAAGAAATACTTTACAGTTTTAAAACTAAAAATCCCGGAATCAGCTAGCTACGGACTCCGGTGGAAATTTCATAAATCATAAAATTCCCAGAAAAAGTATTTTAGGTAGAAAATATGATTTTAAGAAATAATGTCTAAAGGAACTTTTAGAAATTCTAAACCGTTTGTAAACTAAAAATCCGGGAATCGGTCAGCAGCACTGGCCGACACCGGTTTTGAAGATATTTAATTAAATTCAGGAAAATTCCA
Organism: Agave tequilana; assembly: GCA_038442645.1. Taxonomy (NCBI): domain Eukaryota; kingdom Viridiplantae; phylum Streptophyta; class Magnoliopsida; order Asparagales; family Asparagaceae; genus Agave; species Agave tequilana. The sequence goes on from JAVJIF010022865.1 coordinate 8,834, forward strand.
GAAAATCATATAAAATCTAAAATATAGGAAAATAATATTTGAAACTAAAATCGGTCAAATCTAATTACGGAAAGATCAAATCAAGTAATACATTAGGATCGGGTCTTCGTTCAGACTAGGGCTGACTCCGAGTCCACGAATCCAAATTTAAGACAAAACAATCATATAAACAATTCATAATACAAAATAAGTACAGAAGGTAAATCAAAAAAAAATACGATCAAAATCTGAATACGCAACTAAGTACGTATTCCGGGAGCGAGGTGTTACATTCCATCCACCTTACAAAAAATTGCGTCTTCACAATTTCGGTAAGGGGTAAAATGAACACAAAGAGGTCAAGGTGGAATTTATACCAATTAAGATATGAAGCACTATAGGTAGGGCTCTCAGGTCGACTGAACAATAATCATCCTCCGCACTTCCGGCTGTATAAATCTTTAGAATCCAGTTGTACTGCATATTTGATAGCCCTCCGAGAATAAGCCAGAATACTGAAGATAAAGGAAATCCTGATAGTCCTGAGCATAATATAAAAGAAGACCGATAATTAAGAATCCCGAATACCAGGCATCAATCACTCTGAAAGAATATCCGTAGAGAATTCCGACTGCTGACTTCTGAAAGATAGCCAGATCAGGATCAATCTGGAGAATACCAAGCTTCATAGAATTCGCCGAAGAGGTCATATAATAGCTTCATTCTGAACCAGCCACTACCTCTCTAGTCTAATCATATCTTAAGTTGGCATAAAGGCTTCATAAACCAAAACAGGGAAAGGATAGGAGGGATTAGGAATCAAAGGAAGGATGGTCAAGAATTAGATAACTCTGCACTTGTAGTTGGAATGTATAACCAAGACTCAAGTATTCAGTTGCAAATTTCTTTACCATTAATTTGCCCTCTGGACGTACTGAGGAAGTTAGAGCCTAGGCTCTGATACCATCCTGTAACGCCCCGATCCTGGCGGATACGGGGACGTCACTGCAACGTATATACGTAGGTCAGAACTACCCTCCCGTATATACGCTAAGCATCAGTACAGACAAGAATCAGAGTACGGAAGCAATGGTGCATTATACATTCCAACACATAAGTACAATTACAAGGTTATCACCAGAAGTGATCCAATATACATGAATATTACATCACTGATATGCGCAAATGCCGGGAATACATGGAAATGTACATATATGAACAGTATAAAGGACTTGGAAATGTACAAGTATAAACAGAAAAGGGTACTCACGAGTTTATAAAGGAAAACTCGAGAGACCCCACAAGGGGGCCTGGAAGGATGGAGCTCTGGATGATCGGCTGGGGATCCACGCTACCGCTGCGCCACTCTGATCCACAACAGGGAGAATTCACACGCTCCTAGCTCCATGACCTGAACGTGAGGTCCAGGGGAGTCAGTGACACTCCCCAGGCGAGTAGTACCAATACCAAGTGGCGAAGCAGGATGAGCACAAGTGTGCATATAACAAATGATATCAAGTAAGAAGTACTCAGGAGGCAGGTAGGTTAGAGCAGGTATGAACAGGTATAGCATAATAATCATAAAACAGGAAAACCGATATAAAGCCGGTTACAGGCAAAACTGATTGTATAAGCTTAGGTCACGGCTCTATGAGACTAGTACATCGAAGGAATAATCCAAACAAGGAAAACCCTCATCTATATACCTTTATCTCATATCATCGTAATCCAAGCACATACAACCCGAGTTACAAGGTAGTTATAACAGGAACACATAACAGGCATGACAGGAATACATAACGGGAATCATAACATGCATGACAGGAGTACATAACGGGAATCATAACATGCATAGCAGGTGTAACAGGAATCATAACAAGCGTAGCATGTGTCACAACAGGCATCGTTATTATTATTACTCGTCTGACCCATATATCTAGGTATGTGTCCAGGTGTACATCCTAACACACACATACATCCATATATAAGCAAGGCGAGGGTTGTTACCGGAAGTAGATGGAGAACTGATAGAGCTTCTTATAGTAGTTCCCATACACCTGAGACCAGTTTGGAGGCCCTAAGTCCCCCTAACACGCATCTCCTGTGGGCCCTAAGTCCCACTAACACGTACCGCCAATATTTTATTCCGTTACTATAAGCAAGGTATCATTCCGGCATCCATCACTTCCTCCCATTCCCCATACAAGTTATCCTTTTTATGGTTTATTAACATAATTACCAGATTTCGGGAATGAGCAGGATCATAACTGGAATACATAACAAGAATCATAACTGGAATCATAACAGGAGATCAGATACTACATTCCCGTTATCGTGATAATTATATCAGAATCAGGTGCATCATGCTTGGTGTCAAGAGATAGCATGATAAGGTGATGATATTTAAAAAGCAACCAAACATGACAAGAGATTGATAATAGTCTGGGTAAATCATGACATAACAAGAGGGTCTTGCCAAATAATAGCATGCATGGTGGTCAGGTGATAACACACTAGATGCCAGGTGATATACATGTGTTAAATAGAAGCATGCAACTGACAGGTCTGAAGTAATAGCATGGCAAGTGGTAATCAGAGAAGTAGTCCAAAGTTCAACGACCACGAAGGGTCGGCCACGCATGGTATACGATAAAGAAGCAAGCATATCATAAGCATGGCACAAGTAAAAAATGAAGCTACCATAATACAAGCAATTACAGGGCGATACATGAATATGGAAATAAGAAGTGAAATACTTATCGTCCCGACGAAATGGGAAACTCAAATAGAGACGAGAGAAGAGCGAGACAACTCGCCTAAATCACCGAAAAGCCGAAAGGTCCGAAATCCACGGAACTCGGGATGCGCCATAATATATGATATAAATATGTAGAGTGAAGAGGAGAGAGAAGAGAGAAGGGAAGATGATGTTTGTTAAGAGACAAGTCAAGTAGTACCAATATGTGATGTAAGTCTAGAGGATAAGGTTCCTATTCAAGAAAGAAATCAACCATAACAGACAGCTAAAGTTAGTCGACTAGGTGGAAAGGGTAGTCGACTAATAGAGGGGTTAGTCGACTAACAGTCTGGTATAGTTGACTAAAACTGGGTTCCAGAGAGTTGGGTTCTGGTTTCAGGAGAAGTTAGTCGACTAGGATGGAAAGAGTAGTCGACTAACAATGATTTCAAGTCGACCAACAGACACTCTAAGTCGACTAAAACTGTGTAACAGAGAGTTGGGTTTCTGATTCAGGAAAAGTTAGTCGACTAGGATGGAAAGAGTAGTCGACTAACAATGATTTCAAGTCGACCAACAGACACTCTAAGTCGACTAAAACTGTGTAACAGAGAGTTGGGTTTCTGATTCAGGAAAAGTTAGTCGACTAGGGTCAAGGGAGTAGTCGACTAATAGAGGTTTCTAGTCGACTAATAAATAACCTAAGTCGACTAAAACTGTGTTCTTGAAAAGGGTACGTTTCAACTAAGGGTTTCAAGTCGACTAGTCTTTAGGTCAAGTCGACTAATCGACTGGAAACAGCACACAGAACAGATTTGTGATGGTTTTGTTTGATGGTCAAATAACATGATTTGAGGACCTAAGTATACATGATATGAAAACATAATTATACTAAGAATTAATCAAATCTTGGTGAAGAAGAACACTCACCAAAAAGAGTACAAGGTGATGGAGTGATGGTGGTAGTGATGGAAGTTGATGATGAAGAAGAAGGTGGGATTAGTGGTTTTGTTGTTGGTGTTGGTGAGAAGAAGTGGGGGGCCGGAATTCGGGGGTCTCTCGCCGGCGTCGTGGTGGCCGGAGGCGCCGGCGGAGGTGGTGGAGGTGAAGGAGATGTTGGAGGTTAGGGTTTTGGTGAAGAGAAGAAAGAGAAAGATGAAGTGAAATGAATAAAGAAAGGAGAAGGAAAAGTATTTATAGGTTTTAGATTTTGTGAAGGAGGTGCAAATAATTAAAAGAGGGGGGGTTTTTATAATTAGGGGGGGTGAGGTGTCTCTCCTAGCCACACTTGGCTGGCCATGGAAGAGAGAGAAAAAGAGGGCATTTAATGAGGAAGTTGGTGGAAGTGTGTGGAGGAAATGGAATTTTGGAAGAAAATGGAATTTTGGGAAATTGGAATTCTTGTGGATTGTGGAGGGAGGAAAGAAAGAAAATAGGAAAAGGAAAAGAAAATGGAAAAGGAAAATTATTCTCTTGGAAGAGGAAATGAAAAATAATGAAAGTGGCGGATTCCCGGGATTCGGTTGCGGATGCGGAAATCTTTCGGGAAAATACCGGAATCGTCCGAAATTCAAGTATCTCGGAACGACCCGAAATAATAATCAAAAATCAAGAATATTAATCTAAGAATTATAGTGAAATCCGTTTTAAGAAATACTTTACAGTTTTAAAACTAAAAATCCCGGAATCAGCTAGCTACCGACTCCGGTGGAAATTTCATAAAATCATAAAATTCCCAGAAAAAGTATTTAGGTAGAAAATATGATTTTAAGAAATAATGTCTAAAGGAACTTTAGAAATTCTAAATCGTTTGTAAACTAAAAATCCAGGAATCGGTCAGCAGCACTGGCCGACACCGATTTTGAAGATATTTAATTAAATTCAGGAAAATTCCAGAAAATCATATAAAATCTAAAATATAGGAAAATAATATTTGAAACTGAAATCGGTCAAATCTAATTATCGGAAAGACCAAATCAAGTAATACATTAGGATCGGGTCTTCGGTTCAGACTAGGGCTGACTCCGAGTCCACGAATCCAAATTTAAGACAAAACAATCATATAAACAATTCATAATACAAAATAAGTACAGAAAGTAAATCGAAAAAAAATACGATCAAAAATCTGAATACGCAACTAAGTACGTATTCCGGGAGCGGGGTGTTACAGCTTCAATGTTGTTTCATATCATGTTTTGTATATTGATAAGTTTTGGAAAAATCGGATTTCCATTTGGAAAATCTAAGTTTTGGAAAATACGGATTTTGGTTTTCGGCAAAATTTTCATAACACAAAAATGGTTCAAAAAGTTTGAAATATGTGTTGAAATTTTTCACACATGTTTGATTTTCAAAGTATTATACTGAACTTATTTTTGTGAATTTTTAGAGATTTTATGGGATTTTTTAAGATATTAAAAACTCAAGTTTTAAGTCATGATTTGCTGCGTGCCAGGCTCTGTCGGTCGACCGGGTCGGTCGACCGGGTCCAGAGTCGGTCGATCGGACCGGTCGACCGACGTGCACAAGGATAGGCACGCTGACCAGCCACTTGGGCCAGTCAACCGGGCGGTCGACCGACTGCAAGTGCCCCACTCTCGGGTGGGGGCGGTTGACTGGACGGTCGACCGTGAGCAAGGCACGGTCGACCGAGCGGTTGACCGGCCAGAGAGAAATCTGCTCTCTGGATTGGCACGATCGACCAGGCGGTCGACCGGCAGGCTCAACGGTCAAAAATTTGACCGTTGGCCGGTCAAGCAGAAGGCCATTTCTGACCTAGTCAGCAGCCAACGGGCAGAATTTTCTAAGGGGCCATTTATACCCCATTTGAGGCCAGTTTTTATTAAGATTTTCAAGAGCAAAAATTCACCTATTCTCTAGTGTTTTAAAAGCAAGTTTTTCAAAAGAGTTTGTTATTTTAAAGATATATCTTCATTTGTTTTCAAGGGTTGGAAAAATTAAAGAAAAATAGAGATTTGGGATATTTGTGTTGTTCTTCATTTCTATCAAATTCAAAATGTTTTCCCAAGTATTTTTCTTTGTTATTTGATTTTCAAACACCTTGATTTCTCACACTTGAGCTTACATACTATCCTATCTATTAGGATCTTTGTTTTTGTGAGAAAGAGATAGTTTGTGATTGTGGAAACCACCAAGTGTTGTACCCTCCATATTTGTGATATCCCTCTTGTGTAGAGGTTGATTTTGGAGTGGTGATTAGCTCCCTCTAGTGAGAGGTGGAGATTATGGTTAGCTCTCTCTAGTGAGAGGTGGAGTTTGTGTTGGCATCCCTCTTAGTGAAGAGGTGGTTTGTGTTGTATTGGCTAAGTGCCTACCCCTCTTGTGTGAGGTGATGTTTGTGTGGCTTTGTGCCTAGCCTCTGTGAGAGGTTGTTTTGGTTGAGAGAGGAGTTGTGTATTCCATATTGTAATTACCCCAAATCCTCAGTGGAGGTTCCCTGTGTAGGAGTCCTGTGTGGACAAGTGGATTGAAAATCCTTCTGGGTGAAGGCGGGGACGTAGAGTTGTGAGCTCGAACCTCGAAACATATTCGTGTGTTTGCGTTTGAGCCATTATCTCTCTAACTCTCTCTCTCTCTTTACTATTGTGCCTTGCATCATTTCATATTGCACATTCATACTTATATGCTTGGCTTGGTTGTGTGTGCCTCACTTGTGCTTAACCACGAGAGCTTCATATAACGCCTCAACTCTTATTCAGAGGAATCAAGAGGAGTTAGTCCAGAGCCTTTCACCGGAATTCGGCTACACTCGTTGGTTGCATTAAGTGTAGTTGCAATTAAGTTTTAAATTCTGCATTTAGTTCACTAGATTAGCGGCACACCTATTCACCCCCCCTCAGGTGTACTTTCACTATTCGGGTGTTACTATCTCTTGTAGCATAACCTAACATGGAACTGGAATAACTTGACGTGAAGACGACTTATCATCACAGAGATTTGAAGGAAACAATCTATATGTCTCAGCCGGAAGGACTCATAGAAGCGGGAAAGGAAGATCTTGTGTACAAATTAAGAAAGTCTTTGTATGAGCTTAAACAATCTCCAAGGCCATGATACAAGCGCGTTGACACCTTCATGCTCTAAATCAGCTACAAGAGGGGTGAGTATGATTGTTGTGTTTACTCACGCATATTTGATGATAGCTACATGATTATCTTGATGTTATATATGCATGACATGTTGATTGCATGTTGAAATATATCAAAAACAAATGAACTCAAAGGGACGTTAAATTTCGAGTTTGACATGAAGGACCTTGGTGCCGCCAAAAAGATCCTTGGAATGGAGATTAAGAGAGACGGAGAAAATGGGAGCTTGTATCTTTCTCAAGGCAAGTATATCGAAGGTACTTAAGATGTTAACATGGTAAATGTCAAGCCCGTGTCTACTCCATTAGCTTCGAACTTCAATTTAAGTGCAAAGCAAAGTCCGTCTACCAAAGCCCAACTTGAAGAAATGAAGAAAATTCCGTACGCAAGTGATTGCACACATTTATTGCATTATTTTTTATTACATTTTCACATTTATCATGTAATAAATCTGCTAAATTTCTTATCTTAAATGTATATTTTGCAGAAGATAATCATGAGGAGAAAGAGAATAAAATCAAATAAATATCAGTTAAATTCAGATTTAACTAGATCTATTTGGTTAGCAAAAGATGATCCCAAATCCAGTTGGTTAAATTCAGTTTTTGGTGAATTAAGTGGTTAAAGTTAAAGATCAACCGAGGATAACATCAATTACAGAATCCAAATCCAAAGGGATATATGGATAGAGAGAAGATCAACAGATGAGATGAAGCAATTTTGACTGGATATATTTTAGTATTTGAATCATAACTTTTGCTACCGAAACTCAAATCTGATGATTGAAGATGATCTAAAAATAAAACTAAAATGTCTACAACTCTTAGGTTGATCACTATTTTTAATTCTGTCATTTGATAAGTTATATTCAGCAATCAATACGAACAAGCTGTAAATCAGAACTGAATATCCACATCAAATCAAGTTTGGAGATAAGGGAAGGATTCAAATTCAGAAATAGTCAGCTCCCCTTATCTTTGTACTCATTTCCTTATCCATTTCTATCCTATAAATACCCCACACATCAGAGGCAGAAGGACGACCAAGCAGAAAAGTAGAATTTAGGCTATTCTGTAGTTTGTAACTTAGGTTTTTAGTTTTCTTTTATGTAATTTTTATTTTTTATATAACTGAGAGGAGAGGAGACTTTCATGGAGGAAAGAGAACAAACTTGTACTGAGGGTAACACCGGTATAAGTAATCTTTTCTTTCATTATTATTTGAATCAAATCAAAATTTTCTTTTCTTTTCTATTCTTACTTTTGTTTGCTTCCCTCTTCTGTGTTTGTGGATCCAAATGAATCCGATAGCCTCAAAGTTGCCTTTTCCTTGCAAGTGTCATTGATGGCTTATAGTGATGGATATCCATTTCTATGGTAGTGTAGCTTACTCCTTCATTTCATAGTGTAAATCAGGATGGGGAAGATCTTATTTGTTATACTTTGCTTACCTTCAAACAAAGGTACATCATCAATACGGGTCAAAGGTAAGCAGGCGCCGAAAAGGTAAGTAAGCGTTTTAGGTTTTAGTTTTCTTTCTTTTAATTCTTTAGTTTAGATCACCAATACCATCAACATCCAACTCTTTTCACTCTTTTAAATTTCTTTATACAAATCTATTTTTTCATTTTCTCCACCTTCTCAATCTATCACTTTCTTTTTAACTTAACTTTAACTTAATTTTCTTTTTCTTTTAAAGAGCTAAAAGAAGATTTTTAACTATTGATTGTAACTTAAAAGAGAACTTGCTAAAAAAACTTCCATCGTTAGTCCTTCCTTGTGGATCACGACCCGCATAGCCACTTGCTATAGCGGTAATATTGAGTACTTGCACATTCTACTCTTAAAGTTCTGAAATTCTGTATTTTGTGTGCAGGTAAAAACATCAATCAGCAAGCGCATTTGGATGCTTAATGTACGCGATGGTATGCACAAAGCCGGATCTCGCTCAAGCTTTGAGCATGGTGTCCAAGTATATATTAAATCCTGGTGGAGATCATTGGCAAGCTGTCAAATGGATACTTAGGTATTTGAAGGGCACAAGAAACAAGGGCATCATGTTTGAAAGACAAAACAGAGATGCGTGCATCACTAGTTTCGTCGACTCTGATTATGCGAGAGATTTGGACAAGCGTCGGTCTACCACGGGGTATGTTTTCACTTGCGGTGGAGGACCAGTATCTTGGAGATCTATGTTCCAATCAATCAATGCCTTGTTTACGACAGAAGTCAAATACATGGCTTCGACGAAAGCTGCAAAGGAAGCTATTTGGCTTAAAGGTTTGGCAAGTGATTGGGGTCTATGATAAAGATCTGTGACAGTCAAATGTGATAGCCAAAGTGCTATTTGTCTTGCGAAGAATCAAGTATTTCATGCAAGGACAAAACACATTGAAGTCTGCTATCACAGGAGTCGAGATTGGCTCAATTCAAAAAAGTTGAGGTGAAGAAAATTCACACAGACGAGAATGCGTCCGACTTCCTAGCAAGCTGATTATGGCAGAGAAGTTCAAGCACTGCTTGAGCTTGTTAAATCTAAAAAATTTCTAGCTGACAAGTGCACCTAGTCACCAGAGATGCGTGGAGGTAAGTTGGCACTCACCAAGGTGAAGGAGTTGCAGCAAATGTCAGAGCGGAACTCTGCTATGATATTCCAGAGTCTCTCGCTCTGATGTATTATCTTCCCGGAGGTAGTTCCGAAGGTATGTTCCCAGAGATAGTTTTGGAGGTATGTTCAAGAAGTATGTTCTGGAGGTGTGCTCTGGAGTATGATCAGGACATCAAATATGCCGTGTTACTCCAAGGTGCAGACGAGGGCAGAGGTAGCGGACAATTCCAAGTGACGTTGGATATCTCGCCAAGGTAGAGATTATTAGAGTTGGCTGGATTTTCAACTTAATTAATGTTGCAGTTTTCTGCATCATATTCAATTTTGCATGGACTTTTCGAATATGGTGCAGTCATCATTTGACTTGGACTTCAACAGAAAAGTTGTAGGGTTACTTGTAATGTTTACTTCAAGCTTTGAATCACTTGAAATGAAGCAGTATAGATGGAGTTATCATCGTTTGAAACCCTATCCAGTGGAAATTTCTACATGCGAAATTCCGAAGGGTTTTGTAACTTTTTGACTGAATTGATGGATTCCCAAGAGCTCCTTAGCATTTATGGACGTGAGAAGATAAAGAGGTGGATCTACAAGGTTCATCAAGGCCTTTAAATATGCATGCTCCTTTTCGTGGAGAAGTGTCCAAGATTGAAGAAGTATTCAAGAATCCAAAGCTTGAAGGTTATAACTTGTTTCTCTTGAAAGTATATAGGGTATGAGTGAAGGAGAGTATCTCTTATTTCTCTTGAAAGTATAGATAGTGTAGTAGAGAACTCTATATTGAGTTGGAGAGTATATGTAAGTTATGTGTGACTAAAGTTAACGTAGTCGGGTGTGCCAAGTGCCTTGTACCATTTTGCTAATTCCATCATAGTGAAGCCCTCTCTGAGCTTCAAGCTCAACTCGTGATTTTTTCCTTTTGAGTTTTTCACGTAAATCATTGTGTTCATTTTTGTGGTTATTGTTCTTTGTATGATTATTTTTTCTTACCATCAAAAACAAGATCTTGAAGTGGTGTTAGCCTTCACGCCAACATTAATATATAAAAAACTTTTTGATCAGTACTAAAAGATTTTGAGATTCTTGATCTTTGACTTCTTCTGATTCAGATTTTATAGCATATGCGCTTGAAAGCGAGCCTCAAACATTTAAGGAGGTTATATCTACTCCAGAAGCACAAATGTGAAAAGAAACTATAAATAGCGAATAGAATCCATCTTAAGCAATCATACTTGAGAATTGACAAACTTGCCTACAGGCGGTAAACCAATCGGGAGTAAATGGATTTTCAAAAAAAAATTAAAACCCGATGGATCTATCGATAAATACAATGCTAGGTTAATAGGCAAGGGTTATCGATAAAAAGAAAGACTTAACTACTTCAATACTTATTCACCAGTAACAATAATAACATCCATTCAGATGTTAATTGCAATTGTAATATTGCACAACTTAGATATCCATCAATTGGATGTCAAGACTACATTCCTAAACAATGATTTAATTGAAGAAATATATATATGGAACAACCTGAATGATTTATAGTTAAGGGCCAAAAACACAAAGTGTGTAAACTAGCCAGTTCTTTATATGGTCTAAAATAGGCTCCAAAATAATGGCATAAGAAATTTGATAGCATCGTGATCAAAAATTGATTCACTATCAATGAATGCGATAAGTGTGTTTATACTAAGACAGTTGAAAATGCATGTATCATTGTTTGTCTTTATATTGACGACATGTTGATACTTGTGACTAATATTGAGATTATTAAGTTTACAAAATGGATGCTATCCAATAATTTTGACATGAAAGACCTGTGAGTTGTTGATATAATTTTTATTTAAAATCATAAGAACACTAGATGAAATTAGTCTATCTCAATCTCATTATGTGGATAAGATGATAGAAATATTCAAGAAATATGAGATAAAAAATACAAATTCTTTTCTCCCACACATCTATCTTCGCAAGAATACAGGAACTGAAATATGACAGTTGGAGTATTCTTAAATCATCGGAAGTCTAATGTATTTAATGAATTGCACTAGATCTGATATTACTTACACTATAAGTAAATTAAACTGACACACTAGTAACCCTATTGATGATCATTGGAGTGCTTTACTATGAGTAGTAGTTTACGTATCTAATACCAAAGAATATGCTTTGAGATATAAAAAATATCCACATATACTTGAAGGGTACAACGATGCAAATTGAATTGCAGATTCTGAGAAATCAAAATCAATCAGCGGATACATCTTTACTTTCGGAGGCACAACGGTATCTTAGAAATCTTTCAAACAAACATGCATAGTTTGTTTCACAATGAAATTGAAATTTATAGCTTTGGACAAGGTTGGAGAAGAAGCAGAATAGTTTCGATAATTTTTGGAGGATATACCACTGTGGTCTAAACCATGCTCGCCATATGCATTCACTGCTATAATAAAGTAGCGATATCTAGGGCGTAAAACTTTATATATAACAGTAAGTCTAAACATATTCATTGTAGACATAACACCGTTAGGCAGTTGCTCTTAAATGGAGTTATATATATTGACTTTATATCATCAAAGGATAACTTAGCGGATCCATTTACTAAAAGTTTAAGTGAAGAGCGTATAAATTGCACATCGAGGGGAATGAGACTAAAAGCCTAATCATACCGAGTCAGCTTAATAAAAACCTCACTTAGTGACTGGAGATCCCACTGACTAAGTTCAAGAGGAAAAACTAGTTATGATTGACTTTGCGAGTAAGCACTTAGGAGCTTAACTTCAACCTATCCTATGGTGCACCCAACTGCTTTCTACAAGTGTAATTAGGATAAGCTTAATGCTTTTAATAATGCCTATATCTTATTATTAAAACAAGTGAGGTAGAGTAGACTACTCTTAATAGGATGATCACCTATATGAGTGTAGAGCTGAATTGACTCTTTGGGAGTCTCTATGGAGGCTGTGATTCCCTAAAGACACTCTCTGAAATCAAGAATGTTCAGGACCAAAATGGACTCAATCGAAAATCAAAGTTGATTTTGAAAAGTTACTGTGTGAGGCCTGTTGACTTGACTTACACAAATGGCTGACAGTTCAAGACTTAGTTCACTGATTATTTAGTAAGTTCGATAAGACTTTCGCTATGGAAGGTTCAAGATATAATTCACCTATTCTGATGCAGTCTCTTTCCTAAAGTACCTTTAACTATAGAATCAGTCTCATAGTGTGTTAATTTCTTTAATCTCCATTCATTGTGAGGGATTGTTGGGAAACAAAGAATTTCAAGTGAATCTTTGAGCTGAGTTCAGACATAATCTGTTGCTAGAAACGCACGGATGATGGTTGAAATGTATTCTCCTTCCACTGGGGTTGAACGTGATATATTCATATGTTCAATTTCATTTTTGAATGAATGAGATATTCAAGTCAAAAATTAGCCTAATTCAATAGCTAAATGAGACCAAAAGATGTAGAATCTCTTTAGTCCCACGATATGGTATGGAAAGTTGAGAGGTTTAAATATGAAAAGATAGGAACTGAGGGCGTGCCCTTGGGGTACTTGAAGTTTTCATGCGCGTTTGGGGGAAACCATACCACACGTGAGCACGTCGCCGGCTGCCCCGTCCCGGCTTGACCCGGTACCGGAGCCGGCGTCTGGCTGAAACAGTTATGACTGTTCTGATAGAATCATCGCAATTGCTCCCTCCAAAAGCTATCAAGGAGTGCTATAAATAGCACTCCTCTTGACTATTTCCAACACACAAAATTCAGAAGATCATAAATAGTTCAGAATTTGTGTCTGAATCTATGTCTTCTTAAAACATAAATGTTTCTCTCCTCCTCCTTTCTATTACAGTGAAAAGTCCTCCGTATCAAGGCAAATATACTTCCTGAAGTTTATCTTCGTCCAAGTGCTTTGTACACTTTCAATTAGTGAAGGTATTGATTAACTATGATTTCACCGTACGGTCTATTTGGTAGTGCTATCCAAATACCATGAAAAGAGTATTGTATCTTGGGAGACCAGCGTCCAGCAACCCGTTAGCACCATAGCGGGGGACATAATTGTCTTAAAGAGATTTGCTATATGCGTACCTCACTCCATATATTGTATAATTGAACTAACGTTCTTTTTACGGGGGTTATGCTAGAATATTTATCTCTATAAATATTACTGTTTATATATTGAGACTGATTAATACCAGTCTAATTGGTGTTTACTAAGAAAGGGAATTGAAAAGTGGTTCTGTAATTAAAAAAATTCTATCGAACGAAAAATCTCCCACCTGATTTTACCGATCTGGCCAATTAGATCAGTTGTTCTTGATTAGTTTCAGAGATCTTCAAAGAACACGACATCTCTAAATTCGATAATCATATTTACATGAATATCAGATATTTCTGATTCATATTCTCCGGCTCGATCGGATTTTAGAATCTTTATATTCTCCCACCTAGTTCATCTTGAGATTGTTGGAAATGCGTGTATCATTGTATGTCTCTATGTAGACTACATGTTGATACTCGGGACTAATATTGAAGCTATTAAGTCCACTAAAAGGATGTTATCCAACAAATTCTGATATGGAAGATTTTGGTGTTGTTGATATAATTTTAAGAATTAAATTACTAAAATACAAGATAAAATTGGTCTGTCTCAATCTCAAGATGGAGGATAGCAAGATTGTGAACAATCAAGTACAAGAGTTCCAACTTAAGAATGTTAATTCTGACAACTAATCAAGATCAACTGATGGCCAGATCAGTGAAAATCAGGTGGGAGGTTTTTCGTTCGATAGAACGTTTCTTAATTACAGCATCACCTTTCAATTCTCTTTCTTAGTTAAACACCAATTAGACTGATATTAGTCTGTCTCAATATATAGAAGTAATATTTATAGAAATAAATATTCTAGCATAACCCCTTTAAAAAAAATGTTAGTTCAATTATACAGTATATAGAGTGAGGTATGCATGTAACGAATCATCTTAAGATAATTACGTCTCTCGCTATGGTGTTGCTAGACACTGGTCTCCCAAGATACAACACTTATTCACGATTTTTGGATAGCACTATCAAATAGACCGTAGAGTCGAATCTTAGTTAATCAGTACCTTCACTAATTGGAAGTATACAAAGTACTCGGATAAAGACAAATTTCAGGGAGAATATTTGCCTTAATATGGAGGACTTTTCACTGTGAGAGAAAGGAGGAAGAGAGAAAATTTTGTCTTAAGAAGACACCGATTCAGACACAAATTCTGAACTGTTTCTGATCTTCTACTGAATTTTTTGTGTGTTGGAAATGGTCGAGAGGAGTGTTATTTATAACTCTCCTTGACAGTCGTTGGAGGGAGCAGTTGCGACGGTTCTGTCAGAACCGACCAACTGTTTCAGACAGGTGGAACCGCTCAGAACGGTTCTGAACTTTTCTGTCTGTTTAAAGTTAAACCACCCACTTCTAGAAATGGGAGAGCGGACGGTCGAGTTTCTCGCCTGCATCCGTATGACCCAGTTCTGGATCTGGGTTCTCTTGTTCGTATCCGCGAGACTCACACCCGATCACCTGGACCAAAAAGAACTGGACCCAAGTCCACACGCGCGCCCATGCCGACACTGACGCCCACGCTGGCTCTGCCTCCGGCGCCAGGCCTGGCCGGGCGGCAGCGGCGGCCCGCGCTCGTGTGGGCACGCGCTCGAAAATGCCAAGTACCAAAAAGGCACGCCCTTAGTTCTTATCTTTTCATATTTAAACCCCTCAACTTTTTACATTATATCCAATGTCTAAAGAGATTTTATATCTTTTGGTCCCCTTTAGCTATTGAATTAGGCCAACTTCTGACTTGAATATCTCATTCATTCAGAAACGGAATTGAGCATGTAAATATATCACGTCATTTCCAATAGAAGGAGAACACACTCCAACCATCATTCGTGCGTTTTTAGCAATGCATTATGTCTAAATTCAGCTCAAAGATTCACTTGAAATTCTTCGTTTCCTAACAACAAGTCGGGGGTGGATTTCGAAGCGTAAGAGAATTTATGAGTCAATCCCAAGTGAGGACTGATCGAAGACCTTTGAACAAATTAGAGCTCAAGAAGATGGAAGAAGCATCGATCTTGGTTCCATCGTCATCAACCGTGTTGATCCTTGATGCCGGTGATGGCAACCAATATTACACGTGGCTTCATTTTTTTTTTCCCTTCTCTCTTTTTGAGAAGGAGAAGTTGGTAGGGGTGTTTCTATGCAAATTTATACATTTCTATTCTAAAAATGATTCGTTAAATTCTTATTAATAAAATGTCGTAAATTTTTACCTCACGATTTATCTTAAAAAAATTCCAATGGGGCATAGGTCATATTGGCCCAGGACCCGACCCAAGTGAATCGAAGGTCTGGGCCACACCCGGCCCTCCCAAAGCGCCCTAAAATGGGACCATTTTGGTTACGTTTAGGGTTTACATTTTATCGCTCTCTGTTGATCACTCGATCTCATCGTGTGAATGAAACCTAATGCTTAGGTGTTTGTCTCTTAATATTATTGTTAACTGTACTGTTTCCATCGTTTTCTCTCTATGAAACAGATGACAATATCCTACTTTTCTCCTAAAACCATAATAACAATAATGTGACAAAGTCTTGGACCATCCATGGATAAAAATGCAGTGGGCATCCAAATTCAATGCAAATTTTACCAAAATTAGCTAAAACACTACACAATACAATATAATATGATAATTGAAAAATACAAACAGATCCCAAACAAACTGCTCCTAAATTTATAGGTGAATAATAGTTCATTCATGGGTTGAAGATAGGGCATCTTAATTAATCAGTTAACAGCATGTCATTAATGAGATGTTTAATCAAATGAGGATGACTTAGGGCCAACTTAATCATAGCATAGATACGCTGCCTGATTTGCTTATCTGAAACAATAACAGTTTATTATGTGCGGCCCCACAATAAGTATTATGGGATCTAAAACCTACACTCATTGATGTTGTGCATGATTCCATCCTCTTCATTATGTTAATGTTTAGATGAGATTAATGCGTTGAGTGGTGCTACACATAATTAGCATGATCATGCTTTCCACAGTTCCCATCATAATGGCCTACTGAATTTGCCATTGAGAAGCTAAGGCCTGTTTGATAAAAGATGTTAGGACCTGTTTGGATTGCAGAAAATTGAGTGGAAAAGTTGGATAAGTGGAATCACTGTCAGTTTTTCAGCTCACCAGCAAATTATATTTATTTACAAAATTAGGAAACTAAAAAAAAGGCGCGGATGTCAGCAAAACGTCAGTGCTTTTCTCTTTTCTATTTCTCTGCAAAATTATGAAAAAGTGCTGAAAATTGATAGCGTGGATCTCACTGTCAGTTTTTTGGCCTCTTTTCTATCTGTAAAACTGACCGTTACTAAGGGATCAAGCTTTAAACTCCCATTGACTCTTTTGGTAGCCTCAAAATTTTGCTGGAGATGTTGCTGGCTGTTAGCAAGGCAAAATTTTCATTTTTATAAAGTTGTAATCATTTTGACTCTTAATTAATTTGTCCAAAACCCTTAACCTCTGCGTGTAAGCAGACAAGATTCGAGCCCACAATCTCTCACGAGGAAAAAAAAATCCCCATTGTTTGTGCTCAGTTGGCAATTACACATACAATTATGATACAGATGGTTATGTTTGGAAAATTGAAGACTCAAATACTACCTTGCTTGCAGTGGAGACTCACTTCTGGCATCCATAATTATGCAAGCATGAGAGCTTGCGATGGACATAAGTGGGGCATTCATTAATTTGTCTGATAAGATCTATTAGGTGAACACATGACCTCTCCTTCTAATCATTGATAGCAAACTTCATGCCATCATGAGAAATTAGTAGATGAAGTAAATTAATTATGCTCTTTCAGTGAGAGTGAGAGAGAGAGAGAGTATCATCCTTGATCCTTCGTTGTGTAAGTTTGCTTTCTTTTTGTTTCAAAGAGAAACGTAAGGCATTTTAAGAAGACCTAGGGGGATAATTTAATGTCTCAACTGTTCTATTAATAATTCTTGTAACTTGAATCATAGACTGCATACCTCAATGCTAGTGGTAAAGCTTGATAATCTCGGGCTCAAAATTTTCCTATATCCAAACTTTTTTGTCGGACTCTTATCTTTTTCGAGTCCAAATGCACAGATTGCACGAGTTTTCTTACCTGTGATTTACGCTTGATGTTTGAAATTACTAATGATTTTTTATTAAAGTGTGCGTCATTAAAATTTTGAGCCATGACTCTTCTTCTCTCTCAATTATGTCTCAATTTAATAACAATTTCCTTCCTCGTCTTACACCATTGCTTGAACCTGTACCAGTTGTTAGAAGACTGCGTTCATCGATGAAAAAAACGTTATAATGGAAAACAATGTCCTAAGATAATCAGCTTACAACATAAAAAATATCAACAGGTCAACATTACATGCATCACACTTGTTTTTTTCCGCCTCTTTTTGAGTAAATCAGTGAGGGAAAATAGAAAGCCTGCATGTTTCATTAATAAGCAGTTAACAAAATAAGAGTACAATACAGGAAAGAGACGAGTTATGTCCCGATAAAGTACAGTACATACACCATATGGTAAAACAAAAGGGATTTAAGGTGACAGACAACTAAAAATTCTAAAGAAATAAAAGACATTAAGGGATACAAAAAGCTGCCACACACCTAAAGCTCCTCCAAAATCGTCCCAAAGAAAGCAAAAATCTGACATCAGCGTCTAGTCGAACCTGAGTACAGTCTGCCAGAAGAGCCGGCACAGGAGGGCACCATAGGAGGACAACACCAAGGGGGATCAACACCCCTGTTTGGATTCAAGAAAGTTGGCGGAAGTGAGGAAGTGTGAAGTGTCATTTCCCATTTCCGCTGTCCATCCAAACACCGGAAAAAGAAAAATGAGAAAATCTATTTTCTTTTTCGCTTTTCCCTTTTACACAACCATTCCCTCACTTTTAAGGTGTTACAGTTAATTTTGTAGTCATATAAATCTCATTTGTGATAAGCTGTAGCTTAAAACAGTTAATTTTTTAGGGTTATGTAAATCTCGCTTGCATTTTAATTACAGTCTACTTTTTTTCGTAATTAATTTTTATTATAATATTATTTTTATGGTCAACTTTGTGATCAACTTTTTCACTTCGTCTACATTACTAATCAAATACATGAAAACACAATATATTTTTCCGCTTCTGCTTTTCAACAAACAACCAAACACCGAAAAAAGATACACACAAATTCATATTTTCTAAAAAAGAAAAAAATTATACTTCCCACTTCCACACTTCCGCCCACTTTCTTGACTCCAAACAGCCCCTAGCCGAACCAACACCTGCCCAAAGAGAGATGAGGGTGAGAATCTTATGAATAAGTTGTGTAGTGTCGTGTCCCTGCCATTCAAAACACCGATAATTTCTGTCTGGCCATATGCACCATAGCCCGACGACTGCAGAGTGGTCCCAATACTTTCTGTCATAACGTCTGCCGACTCTTTTTCTCCAGAAGGGCCAAAGTTCTCCAGTCGAAGAGTGGGTGGTGAAAAGGCAAAGCAGTGACATACAATGTTCCAAATGACCCTGCAATTAGGGCAAGTGAAGGACATGTGGTCAGAAGTCTGGACTGCTGGTCACTGCATTGCAGAGGACACGGCGATCATCTATGGGGAAGTTGCGTTTTAAGAGATTTTCTTTTGCAAGTATGGCGTCGTCTTCAACTAACCATATGAACGCTCTGACTTTAGAGAGAGCAGAAGTGCTCCTGTTCGATCTAGTGCCAAGGTTAATGACCGAGCTCTTGTGAAAGTTGATTCATAAACTCGACCAACTCTCGTAGCAATAGAGGAACCATTTCTCATATTGCAGAATGGTTATGTCCTCGTGTTTGCCCCAGTCTGCAAGCCCCCAAAAGACCTTGGGCCCTATACTTGTGAACCATCATTGTCAAAAGTATCAGCCACCATGGTAAACAACAGAGGAGACAGAGTGTTGGCCCGGCCGATCTCCTAACATTTGATTTCATTGCCCAGATTCCCCATTCAGGAGGACTTCATTTCAGCAAGCTAAATAGGCCCTTCATCAGAGCAAAAAGGCAATGTTAAGTGCACTGTCCTGGTAATATTAAGTAACTAGTATAATCTCTGCATGCCTAATGTTTAATGTTCAATAAGTAACACCAATGAAACTCATTCATATCTCAAGAAAAAAAAATTGTGCAAAGAAATCACAAAAACAGGAAAAGGGCGCAGATATAAATAAATAAAATGCAATAATTCATTTGACAAATGCCATCCTAAGCTGTCTCCAAACTCAACAATCCATGTACAGATCGATGATTAAGGTTAAACCTTACAGCAAAGAAACGAGACAAATGGGTTCTTTCACCCGCTGTGGAATCTAAAAGGCTCACAAGGATTACGACAGAAGCCACAAACTCTAGTTACTGCTACTCGCTTATGAAATTGATGCTGTCGTGAATAATTGGAGATTTCTCCTTCTATGTGATCAAACTTTGTTCTCTTGGACGAGAAAAGCCGCCTTCTCAGCTGGTAGTCGATGCCCAGTCTTTACGTATGTCAAAGGTGTAATTGATCTCCAGGTAGCATTTGCCATCATCATCGACAAACTGATCGTACAATAAAATGACTCATTAGAATGCTAAAGAAAAGCAGATCATATGATGGATCAAGGTTGACAATAGAAGCATAATTCTTCAAGAGCAAATGCAGATGCATGTTAACCCGAAACAAAAGTTATAAAAAAGAATTAGAAAGAAAGATAATCGCAACTGGAAACATTTCATTTGTCTGAACATGATTCCTAACAAATATTTCCAATTTGAATCTTTTTTCACTGTATACTACTTTCCTCAAGTCAGTGTAGGCTTGATGAGAGGCATCATATCATCGTCACAGTTGATACAGCTTTAGGGCCGCATAACATGAATGTAGTGAACGGGCTTTGGCATGACTAGGGTTCAAGCAACTAATTAACTATCCATAACATATATATATATATATATATATATATATATATATATATATATATATATATATATATATATATATATATTAAATTTTGGTTCATGCAGGCATCATGTTTGGTGCAAATTATTCTTATTATGATATTATCAATTCCTTAGGGCCAGTTGGGTCTTGATGATCCAATCAAATCCATAACAAGGGAATTAATTACAGCTTTAATAATATTAAGAGCAAGCCTATCAATTCACATTTTATTTGACTTGATGATTTAGTTGCATGAAACATTAATATCAATATAAGCATCAAAGTTTATAACAAAATAACAAATATAAAAAAAGAGCACATGGCGATGTGATGAACTATAGAGTTAGCTCCTATAGTTGGATAAGTGGATCAATAAAAAAAATCATTAACATGCCTGTGATTGTGATAGGTTCTAGTTGTTAGATTTAAATAAGATTCAGTAATAAAATAGAAACCAAACCCAAACATCAGAGAGGTCTAGAATCTGAATCCACAACCAACGTTCCAGGTTCAGATTAAATTGGGTAGATGCTGGATGTAGATCTGAGACAGATATAGTCCTATGTCCTGACATAGGATTATTCCAAGTATTTATTTGCAGAAGCCATTTCACGCAATGTCTTGGCGTATTCTATGCTTACAAAGACATATAAAAGAAAATAAGCTAAGTACCCATTCATCATTAACGTAACAACGTACCCTTGTTCTTGCAGTATAGGATCCCCTCGCAAACATACCAGTAGGAGTGGTATCTTCTGGTGTCTCATATACATAAGGCTCACTCTGAGGACTGAAAGTACCCAGCATCTCCTTTGCGCTATCCACTGAAATAGGAATTAGGTACAAGTTAGCACCAAAACCATTCCAAAGATGTAGTTATGAATAAGAAATGGTGGTCATGACAAAAGGAGGAATAACTAGCCATATCATAGAAACGTGCATCACCTCCCTTAAAATATTCCAAGGAATCATCTACCTGACTTCTATTTTGCACAAAATTAAACACTCTTCAAGACAAAACTGATAAAATCAGGTAGTGTCTTAACTCTTGTATTAAGATGAATGCAGAGTTCTAAAGAACATGTGTGAGTTGCGTCATGGATCACAAACCAAATACAAAAAAGTACATATAGTATATACCGCTTCTGAAGAAAGATGATTTACACAGTTCACAACATCATGGAATTGCATTGCTTACGGGACTTTGTGATGCATATTAAACATTTAAATGTAGCAAGGAAAAAAAAAGTCGTGTATGATAGAAACAAGGAAGCACTAGACATACAAACAGTTTGGTACCAAGTAAAGAATGAAAACTTTGACAGGCTGAGAGCTCACCCTTAACACCAGTTTTCCAAACTGTGTTTGTGTACTTCAGGCCCGAGACAATGTTGTTGCTGACCGAGAAGGAGAACTTGAGCTTATAAGGGCTACCTTCCTTCAAAGTAAACCACACCCCTTTTGAATTGGGCACAATGGGAACTGGGAGGACTATGTCGGATCTTTCAGGAGAAAGTATGGAAAGGCTGAGGAATTTCACCTCTGGCTCCAAAGTTTCTATACCATGAAAGAAAGAAAAAAACGAGTAATTGTTAGAAATTAAACACAAATCCATTCAAATTAGACATAAGAATGAAAGTACACCAAGTAAAAGGAAAAAGTTCGATAGACAAAAAAAGGTTAACTGATAACTGATTGACCCATTTCAAAGTTAGAATCTTCTCGTGGGTCGGTCAACAACTCAACATATAGACCTCTCAGTCCCTACTTTTAATTTTACTTTTGTTTCCCTCGCCCAAAAAACAAAGTTTTAACAAAAAAAAGAAAAATACTTATTAAACATTTTCAACTTGTAAATAAGTATATTAACTTCTGTTCTAATTTTTCTCAAGGGACAAACATATCATAATTCATATCATATCATATCCTCAAAAGAGATGGAGAGTCTTCCAAAATTCATACAATTTGAAAAGAGTAAAAGGTTCCTTGAACCAGAGGATAAGGGGTAAAGTTAGGGACCATTTCCAACATAGAGCCATTTATTTAATGAAGAAATATTAAGAATCCATTCAAGATCTTGGCCCCTAAGTAATTTTTTATTGAAGTGAAGTTCAAAACAGAATCAAGACAACTCCACGCACAAAATGAACAGTTTCCAAGGGAGTCAAAATATTCCAAGTATATGTGCTTACATATCCAATCCACACAAAAGTATGGGACAAAATTCCTCAAATTTTAAATATCCACAAGGAACAAACATTCATACCCTTACTTAAAAGTTTCACAAAGAAATCAGTCTCACAAAAGAGAGAAAATGGCAATTCAAGCAGACGTAAGTAAGTCCAAGTAGAAGCTATCTTAAACTAAATACATTTTTAAGGAGGCGGCAAATATGTTCCAAGCAAAATAAGTATACAAAACAGAACTATGGACTTTATATCCTTAATGAACTGATGAAGGTAGAAGAGACTAGTTTCAAGAAACCAAATAGGTGAAAAAATACAACAATTGATGCGAAGCCATCCTCCATAAACAAATAATTTAAAAGAAACAGACAGTATCTGTGCCTCAAAAAAGAAGCAGCATTTAACATATTAAGCAAAACATCTATGTTGGAGACATTCTCAATTAAGGGTAATAAACCATTCCCAGAAAATAAAACAAAATCAATAAGCCCAACTGTAATGAGCAAATTAACCAATAAAAGAAAAAGAGGAAAACTAGCGAAATCACAACCAAAAAGAGAAAAAGAAAAGGAAAACAAAACAAAAAACAAAAAGAAAAGATGGGGAGAAGAGAGGGTTGAGTTACCTCCAACAGAGTTCAAATCCACACTACCTAAGAGCTGCTCTTTCCATCTCCTCAAACTCTCATCATCCTGGAAAACAACAGCACAATGAAAACACATGAAGCAAATCTTTCAACAATCCATAAGAAACAGAAACAAAAAAAAAAAAAAAACAACAAACAAAGGAAACCAAGGGGGAAAAGAGACAGCTTTGGAATGAATTCAGACGTTATCTTTCTCTATCTGGTCTCTGAGGCTGACTTGAGGCCCCAAATCAATTAATTTGTTCTTCCCTTCCTCCTCCTCCTCCTCATCCTCAGTACCATAAAGAGAAGACTCGCTCATTGTTCTCTTGTGCATCCCCTCATCCCCCTCACCTGGGCCATCACCATCAGTCACATCAAAGCTCACACTTTTCTCAGAGACTTCCTTGATCTCATCCAAACCCATGTCCTTTGAGCAGCTAGAAGGAGCTCCAACGGCTAGAGACATTGCAAGCCCAAACACATCAAAAACCCACCAACGGTCAGGGGGAAAAAAAACAAAGGAGAACAGAGAAAGGATTGGTGCCCAGATGGCCAAAGATTCCAAAGGTGAGAACTTTGAAGAGAATGGGGGCAGAGAGAGAGAGAGAGAGAGAGAGAGAGAGAGAGAGAGAGGTGCCGATAATTAATGAGGGAATTACTAAAATTAACAAGACCCCGATGAGGAATTTATGTGTGAGAGAGAGAACCCAGAAAGGAACTCCCACAGGGACCGCAAAAGGCCGGAGGACCTCTGTGGTGATTGTTGCAGGGAGGCAAGAAAGGAAATGAATTAGTTGAGAGAGAGAAATGTTCTCCAGTGCTTGACCCATTCCTGAAGGAGCAAGGGGCCAGCACTTGTCAGAAGGATCAGCTTTCAAGTTTTTTAATTAAAAAAATGAGCTTTTAAATTAGTTTAACTGATTAATTAGCATTAATAAATGCACTGGTTAAAATCAATTTGTGGGGGGTCACATGGGACCCATAATCTTGTGACAGCTTTTAATGTAATATTTGTTTTGCTTATTTTCGGTGCAAATGGACAAATCTCCATCATGGTAGTTTCCTATCACCTTTGAGGTAAATTTACCTCTGTGGTTGGAGAATTTTTTTGGGGCATGTTTTCCTTCTTTTTTTTTTAAAGGAAATTTTGATGACAATATGCATGCAAAGGACAAAGTGAAACTAAATTAATTTTCTCAAGTCAAACATTTAATTGAGCAAGAAAGGATTGTTTGTCTTGATGTTCGTACCATAATTGATGTTTCCTTGGATTCTGAAATATTGATTTAAATGCCATTTCTTGCCTTTGTAATTGGTTGATAAAGTTTTGCAATCACCTTTTTGTGACATCAATGAATGTGTCGCTTTTTTCCTTTTCTTTCCTTTTGTTTTTTTTTTTTTTTGGTTTAAATTCCTTTTAGCAATTTGGAATCAATATGAGCACAAAATGAGGATTTCGAGGATTTTATTTTTGATGGCTTTGCGAATTATTATTGTATACAAAGAAATACTATGAGCATAGCGGGCTAGAATGCGCTGCATATAAAAGATAGAATTAATTTTCTTTTCTTTTTCTTTTTCTTTTTCTTCTATGTTTTGATCAAATGCTTACCATTATCAGCCCTTAAGCAATGTTTGGTGACAAGAGTTGGCGGGTGTCTTGCTCAAATTTAACTAAAATTAGCTAGTAATCTTGAATTGAGATTAACCTTAATTGTGTTCACTGTCTGGTGTTGATTCTTTTTTCACTTATGCAAGGTCTGAATTTGAATTAGATTAAAACGTAACAACACATTCTTCTTTTTTTTCATAATAATTTTACTTCCCAAGAAAGGACATAGCTTGATCTTGAACTCGATTTTGGTAACCCAAGACTCTATTTACCATGGCATTTAGTTATCATCCGGCAATCTTCCGGTATTTTTAACTTTTATGTCTCGGCTATATTATACTTTTTAGATCGAGAAATGGTGTTAGGGTCTTCCATTAGCACCCTACAATTTTGCAATGTGTTATCGCTCGCCATGTTATAGAATGCGTATGTGGCTAACAAATTAGTCCTAACTCTTATTTTTGGTTGACACTTGTTTTAAGATTGAGCCATAGTTCTGATCCAATGCATGAGCCAAATCCATCAGGCTAAAAAGGACATTTGAGTTCATTCGTCAGTTGGGTCGGACAACCGAGCTTATGCTGAACTAGGCTGGAGCTACAAATAAAAAGAGATGAGATCATGAAAGTGAAGACCAAAAACTAAAACTTTAGAAAGGTAATTTCTAATTTCAGAGGGAAAAAAACGTCTAGAGAAAAGAGAAGTATTTAGATTTTGCATCCTTAATTTATCTCTGCAATTTATATACCATTGTGATAGATAAAAGAATTAAGCTTTGCATTTTATTGGAACTTATGGAAAATATGAGCCTCCCAAATGTTAAAGTGAAGGCAACTGGGTGGTGATCAGAACCCAGCTCATAAATGTCATCATGTCACCCTTCCCGTGCGAGCGAACGAACGAACTCGGATGCCCTTCACCAGCGTTTCTCACTCAAAGTTCCTAGATCCGATTTTTGAAGCACTGAAGATGGGGAAAAAGAGAGTGTTAATCTGATAATCTCATCTCTCATTTTATCGATGCATGCAAACTATAGCGTGTCTATGAGCGCAGGTCGTTGGCATTTCAGTCTTGCTCCTTTTGTCTGCTTGGCCACTGGATACGCAGCCGTAACCTCTATGGATACTATTTTTAGGGCTGTTTATTTCGCTGTAAAAGACGTAAAAGTCTGTAATTCTTAAATGACTTACAACCCAATTACAACTACGGCGTTTGTTTGGACCGTAATTCTTAAAGACTTATGCAATTCAACTACCACTCACTTGCAACCACTCACTTACTGCTCAGTTACAGTTAATTTTGTGGTCATGCAAATTTGTATTAATATTTTATGTTAATATTAAAAAAATTTAATATTTAACATTTTTAATATTTATTTGTAATATTAAAACTTTTTAAATCACCAAATAGTTAATTTTGTGATTAACTTTTTTCACTTACGACTTACACATTAGGATAACCAAACACCGTAAAAGAATACACTTTCCCACTTACAACTTTATATTACCAACCAAACACCGTAAAACTTACATACATGTAACTCATTTACAACTGTAAAAGATTTTATCAATTATGACTTACGAATTACGGTCAATTGTGACAACCAAACAGACCCGAGTTGTAGAAGGATGGGCCATGCTCTACTTCGCCAGACCATGACGTAGCATGCAAAACAAAGACAAATAATTGATCTAAAGCCCTCTGATGTCTAATTCAGCTCGTGTCCGAGATGAATCTATTTGAATTGAAAATTATAATTACTTGGGTTCTTAGGGTGCATCACTCCGTGACGGCGTACTTTATCAGGACGGCTAAATGCCAGGTTGTTGATGAAAAATTTTTTGCTCACCGCGTTTTTCATCACCGCGCCACTCTGAGCCGTTGGATCCGATGGGCTCCCGGGTGGGACCCAGTGGCCCCACCCGGCTGAACGGCTCCCAAGCCACGGTGACGGTGGTGACCGCGTAAAGTAAAGCGGTGAGCAAAATGGGGCTAGTTGTTGATGCTCTAACTGCTTGACCTATCAGAGCTCTACGCTCCGCCGAGGCAGCTTTGCAGGTCAGTAGTCTCCTCTTCTCCTTCGGGCGGTTGTCTCTGGTTGGGCTGTTGTCGCTACTTCTGTATTGGGCCAATGGGCCAGGCTTGAAGCACCGACGAGGCGGATGCGGGCTTTAAGATATGGGTCGTTTGGGATGAGCTAGCCCAATCCAAGCTGCCCAAACAAATACAATACTCTAAAATCACTCTCTCCGTTTGGTTCTGATTCAAGTAATTAGACTCACACATTCATGTGCTTCATCTTTGCATAGTTGTTTGTTCTTTTTATTTTTTTAGAGTCTTAGAATGTGTGCTTGACGTCCAAAAATTTGACTATTAAATTAGAACCCAAAAGCAATACTGTGGCAAAAACAATAGAGGTACAACCTTTGGGCTGATTGTGTGCCTTCTTTCATCTGCTGGCACTCTTTGGAATCTTTCTTTGCTACAAACTCAGAAACAAAATTGGTTGGTTGACTCTTGTTTCTTGTGTGTTTAAATAAAAATTAAAAAAATTTTGACTCTCTCTCTCTCTCTCAAAACTATATTAATATATTAAGGTTTTTTTTTTTTTTTTTTTCCCAAAGACAACTAATCGGTTATATAAAGTCGGTATAGTTCCCGACCTAAAGTCCTCTGATGCCTAAGCTCATGTTCGAGATGTATCTTTCAAATATGAATGAAAGATTATAATTATTTGGTTTCTTAGAACAATTTCTCCTCGATGACATTGTAGGCATATTTATGGCTAGGCCAAAAGACAATGTAGGCATTTCAGGCGTGCCTGCTTGCCTAGAGGGCTAGCTAGTGTTGCGATTAGCGTTAAGCTGCTAACGTGATTAGTGTGTGCTTTATCAGGCCGTTCAGTTGCTAGGTTGTTGATGCGCTGATTACATGATCCCATAGAGCTCTGACATGCCGCCCAGGCAGTTTTGCATATGTGTGGTCTGTAACGGTCCCAGATTCTAATAATCCCAATTAACATAAACATCTATATTGATCAACAGATTATTATACTCATCTTCAATATTCTTGAAAATTTCGGCAACACCTCCTTTGTAAATACTGATATGTCCAAATATATATTTAAAATTACTAAAATTTTGGTCAACACCAGCCTACTGATTCTCAATCCAGACATATAAACCGAATTCAACAATCACCCACGCAATCATAATAATGTTTCGGCTCACAACAGTCTACTTATATTAAAATACAATAACTAAATACTCGAGAGCACCCCTCCGGCATCCACAGAATAATGTTAAATTATCTATAACTTCAACTCATTATAATCATAACTAAATTCATATCTCCATACAGTAAATAGATTCAGACTATCCATCTCACAATACTAACACTTGTTACAAGTACACATTAAATGGGATAATGAACATAAACAATAAGAACAAAATTACATTCTCAATATATTCATTATTAATATAAATTCCTACAAAATGCATAAACCTAAAATTGGTCCTCCGCCATGCCGCGACCTGAAAACATGGAACTAGGAGGGGTGAGTTTAATACCTCAGTGAGTAGGATAGAAGAAAATCAGAGAATGATAAATATAATCAATAATAGGTATAATTTTTTGAGTAATAGGACAGATCTGGATGAATATGAGAAACAGAAAATTAATAACATATGATAAAACAATTGGGCTCCATAATCTTCAGGGACGGTCCGACTCTTTTGGTCATTGATTTCCTATAACATTCCTCGTATTCTATGCCACATGTTATAAGATCTATAGTTTCAGTAAAATATTAGCTCAGCTATTAAATTTATTATCAAATTATTCTTATGTATTCACAGTAAGTGTCTCATGCATATTTCATATATCATGCACGGGTGCGCCAATCACACGCCCACTATCTTAAATATAGTTTATGCATTCAGATGACACATGCATCACAAAACATAATTTTATATAATATAATCTTATCACGCTTCACATGTCACCATATCACATTACTCTTCACAGCATTCATATATCATATTTAATAAGATACAAATTATACGTTATTCATATGAATATGCAATTCACACGGAAAGTGTGAAAATTCTCCGTCTTCCCCCTCCTGCCGGCTCTCGCCCGGCCTCTTCCTCCTTATATAGAGATATATAAAATAATAGTACCGTCTTCTCCCTCCTACCGGCTCCCGCCTGACCCTTTCCTCCTACATATATACGCTTGTGTATATGTATAAAAATCATATAACAATAACACCGTATTCCCCCTCCTACTGGCTCCCCCTTGGCCCCTTCCTCCTATTTATATGTATGTATATAATACAATAACACCGTCTTCTCCTCCTACCGGCTCCCGCTCGGTCCCTTCCTCTGATGAGCATGTATGTAAAAGGCATGTTTATATTTACACGTAAATAACAATCAATGTAGTAATAATATGAATATCAATTAAACACTATGGTTTACTTTTCAGCTCATCAACTCTATTACCGAAGAATTTCATGTGGTTCACTGTATGTGTATACATACACCCTGATAACAATCAATTTATCATATTACAACAATTTGATCATTTATTATATTTTGATTCTCAGCTTATCACATCTATTACTGGAGAATGTATGGAGTTTACTGTATATGCGTATGTAATGTAAGATACAGTTCATCTTCCTGTTTAGTAAATCTATTATCAATAATGTGCATATAGTTCACTGGTTATACACTCACACATGGGTTGTAAGTCAATAATAAAGTGATCTACGTATCTCATTCATATAGATTGAATTTTCGTTCATATTATCAACAATTACGTATGAGCGTGTATAACTGTATATATCATGTCATGCTAAATCAACATCTATGCTTTAGTATCATACAAAATATTATTAATGTCAACCGTTCAATGTTTTATCTAATAATTGATTACACTTCTAATATATATTCCTAATTCGTACCAGTAAGTCTTGTAGTTATACTCCATCTTTCATACATCTTATTGTTTAACTGATGGAATTGATTAATCTACCAATCAGGTTTTTAACTTAGTATAGTTGCTAACTATAGATGATTGCCCAAAAGTTACACTCAAACAATATTTTCATTTCTTTTTATTAAAATTTTTACGTGCAGTCACAGAGTATAATACCTAATGATTTAAGTTCAGTATACAAGCGTAGATAATAATCAAATTTCACATTTGGTCCTGAATTTATCATGAATTTATTGGTTATTACCGTTCTACTTTAAAGTGGTTAAGTGTTATTATTACCAACCCACATTTTAGGTTTGAGTACTTGATTATGTATTGGTTGTTAACTGTGGCAATTATCCATATACAATCTCATTAGTTGTTCTAGTTTCATATAACTTGATTATATTAAGAGCCTCAAGGTTATTCATTGGACCATAGTACTTCCAGTTAGTACATTTGTGGTCTTAAATTTTACTTATACATTGTATAGTTTTGTTTTACTAACTGTGCCATCATATCTTCTTCTTATTCGTACATTAATTAATTAACCTATCTTCACATGTAAATTAGGAAGAGGCTTAGATGTCTGAAGTCAAAGTATGAGGGTACTTAATTAAGTTAGCATATACATAATTAAATCATATGCGGCTATTGAATGTAGTCTTGTCCTATCTTTCTTAATTCCTAATGGTTATATTTATAGTCTTAGATGAATACTTGACTTCTAAACTCAAATTTGTATCCTACAGCCTTCAATCATCCATCTAGCTAACTTGATTATTCATTAAATGATCCATCACAAAATCTTTCCATCCTGCATGTGAAAATCATATCATTACTTTGTGACATGGATAACTCAGTCTAATGCAGTATACGGAATCAAAGTGGAAAAGACTAGAAAGTCTTCATCAATTTGCAGGGCAATTATTTTTGATACAACTGAATTACGACAATAAGAAGGGATATAGCCAAAACTTACTAGAATTTATTAATATACGCGCAAAAGATTCTTATTAATGATAAACATGAGTTACTCACCCATAACCTGATCTAACAGTCTTTGACAAATTTCTCAAGTACTCCATGTACACTTCAGGCCCTTCACACTCATTGACTGGTCATTAAGTCATTGCGCTATAGAAGTTCTTCTACAGTTAGAGTTACATTTTTCAAGTTTCACCTACCATACTTACATTTTTAAGTTGTACTATTTGTGAATTTTAATACACATGTTTCGATTTAGGAGGTAATAGGAGTCACTTGAGTATTTTGCTTTCTAGTACATATGATGCACACGATACTACTGAAATGTAATCCAAAGGGCCTAGAAGGAGTTCAAGTACAAATGATCAAAGGAATTGGGGGATAATGTGATTTACAGAATGATAAGACATACCCAAATAATTACTTTATCAAATAGGTAACAAAGCAAGTAAATAAGAAATTAAACTACACTTGAGCTATGTATTAAACCATATTCTTATTGTATTCATGATTGCTCTTGTTACTTAATAGAGTTCTCCTAGAAATTTGATAGGTTGGGGAGAAAATTAGAGGAGATTGTTTAATTAACAATGAAGAGTCAAAACGAGCAATAGAAGAGTTCCCACGTACTACCTCTTCCTTACAGGGTCAAGATATCCTTTGAGGCTTACATGACTTATATTTTGCAAATTGCAAATTTTCGGATATAACTTGATTAAATCTTTTATTAAAAGATTATGAGATTTTATTCTCTTCTACCTCTTAGACTTTCTTAAAGTATCAACCAAGGCATTATAGATGTAGACACTAGGAGTAAAATCTCATCTTCTTTGTATACAAAATTTTATTAAAGAAGGGCTTATGTTTAATTGAGAAACTTCCGTGTTCTCAAAATTTCTCTTTTAAATATCAAGGGACACAATTTAGTTTTGTAAATTAATGAACTTGAAGTTCAAGTCCCACACATTAAGGGTTTGTGAGGCCTTTTCTATATCAAGAAGAATCACTCTTTTTCAACTACTTGGATGAATTTAGAGATTTTCATGAAAACATCCACCCCATTGCCTCTTCTATTGACATACTAAAAATAGTGATTTTGATCCTTCAAACCAATTTTTATAGATTGCGTTCATGCCCACATTATGTAGTTCCTATGATTTGTAACCAATTGTACACAAGGGACCATAATAACAAGTAGTTTATATTATATTAGAGTTTTACATAAAGACATCTCTAAGTAAACAACCAACATATCTATCTATCGATTTCTAGTATGCAATTCAAGAATCAAGATGTTATCAACCATTCAATATAAGCCTACTAAGAAAATGAACCCATGAAACATCAAAGGAAGCAAGAAACAAATGGGAAAGAGCTTGAGTTTAATAGATGCAAACCCCTTCATCTATTGAAGAATCTAATACCAATTAGTTCAGATCTAGGTATACTTGAAGAATAAATCATGAAAGCTTAACCCAAGATGAGAATTAATTGAAATTGAAAAATAAGAAAATGAATTGAGGTCAAAAGAGAAGAGATCTCCCTCACCTGGGCCTCTTACCAACACTTGGTCGTCGCCTGGACAGCCACGCGCGAGAATCCTCGCCAACCCAGGCCGCAGCAAGGAGGGGGTGAGTGAGGGTGAGTGAGTGGAGAGATAGGGAGGGATTTTATTAGGAGGTGATTTGAGAGGATTTAGGGTTTTGGGTTTTATGAAGAGGAGAGGAGGAAGATGAAGCCCTCTCTCATTCTCTCTCTCCCCAAATATGAAAGAGTATTATTCTTATCCTTATTATATTTTTATTCTATTTAATAATTTAATAAATTTTTTCTCTCTCTTCGCTTCTTTCATGTTTATTATGACCTTACACTTCCTCTTCACCAAGATCAATTAAATCTTGGCATTCTATTATCCCTACCTACTCCCTCCGCTAACACAAGAAAATAATTAAGTATTTTTGTTTGCATTTAATTATTATTATTCATTTATTATTTTTTATTTTATTTTATTTTTCCTTATATACACACATATACTCATGCATTATATATGTGTATATACATACACCTATGCACACCCACACTGTATACCCCACTCAGTTATACATAATAATTTGTTCATACACTGTTCCCTTGAAATTATCTCCTTCATTTCTCTAGAAAATTGCTCCATTAAACCTGAAAAATATATTACCAACAATAAGGAAAATTTCCATCACCGACTCGATATTTCTGTCAAATCTCATTACTCAAGTATTAGAGATTAAAATCAAGATATAAAAATCGGGATGTTACATGATCCCTTCTTCTCCTTCTTCTCCTTCGGTTGAACCACTATCTCTGATTGAAGTATCTGGACTTGCACATTCATGTGCTTCAGTTTTGCATGGTAGTTTGTTCTTCTTATTCTTTTTAGAGTCTCAGACTGTATGCTTGCCGTCCAAATTTTGACTATTAAATTAGAGCCCAAAACAATTCTGCGGCAAAAACAATAGCGGTGCAACATTTTGGGCTGATTGTGTGCCTTCCTTCACCTGCTGGTAATCTTTAGATTCTTTCTTTGCTACAAACTCTAGAAACAAAACCAGTTGGTTGACTCTTGTCTCTTGTGTGCTTAACTAAGAATTCAACGGATCTTGACTCTCCCTAAAAACTACACTAAGATATTAAGTTTTTCTGATTTTTTTTTTTTTTTTTGATGTGGGCCTAATCAGGACGGTCAGATGCCAGGTTGCCGCCCAAATCTTGACTAATAAATTAGAGACCAAAAGCAATTCCAGGGGGAAAACGACAGCGTTACAACCTCTGGGCTTGCCTTCCTTCATGCTGGCAATCCTTGGATTCCTACTTTACTACCAACTGAAGAGACAAAACTGGCTGACTCTTGTCTTGTGAGTTCAACTAACAATTAAACGGATTCTGACTTTTCCTCTTCATACCATACAAGCATGTTTGGCTTTCCACATGACACTTTAATTACATATTTATAAGTTAGGCCATTAATTAATTAAAACCACCGACGTTGCGTGGGTTTTGACCTTCAAAAACCTTTCCTCCAAAACTTTAGAAACAATAGGCAAGCATATTGCAACAGAAACAACAGGAACCATTGTTTCTCTCTGTATATAAGTAGTAGCAAGAAGCTAACATCTCTTCATCACAACAAACATCCTTATTATATTTTTCAGAAAGTGCAGAAGAAGCAAAGATGAGCGTAGAGATACTCGACGGAGCAACCATCCGCGAGTTCGTGGAGGACGAAACGGCCTTCACCAACTACGTCAAAGACCGGTTCGCCCGTCTCGACACAAACCACGATGGGCTCCTCTCGTACTCTGAGATGGCCAAGGAGCTGACCAGCCTGAGGGTCCTTGAGACACACTTTGGCATTGATGAGGTCAGGCTGAGCCAGGAGGAGCTCTTGGGGCTTTACCGAGGCCTCTTCGCGAGGTTTGACCATGACGGCAACGGGTGTGTGGACATGGAGGAGTTCGGGTCTGAGATGAGGGAGGTGATGATGGCGGTGGCGAGCGGGATCGGGTTTTTGCCGGTGCAAATGGTGGTGGAAGAGGGGAGCTTCCTTAGGAAAGCTGTAGACAGGGAGTTGCAGGCCGCAGGAAAAGTTGCAGTTTAAGCTTGCCAGATATATTTATGTCTTTGATGAGAACTTTTGCCACTTTTTTTTTTTTTTTTGGACTTTTCTTTTTTCCTTTGTCTTTTGAAGAGTTTGAGATTTTATTATTCCGAGGAATAAAATGGGTAAGCTACATAATTGTATGAAACTACAGATCGATGGACAGATATATATGCAGAGAAATAAAGGTGGCAACTTTGGGAATTTAGAAGAGTTTGAGCTTTGGGTGAAGCAGTTAATAGGTGCCCGTAAGCTTATACCATGTTGACTCTAGTGACAATAACCTTCAAGGAAACTCCACTTTTCCCTGTGAGAATTATAAATAATCTTGAAAAGAGTTATATTGTGTAGCACCCTTTTTTGGGATACGTACCTAAATACGTGTCTCAATTTTTTGATATTATCGTTTTAATTTTCTTCCCGTAATTATTTTTAGCTTGTGATTGTTTATATTATTTGATATCGGAGTTGGATTCTCAGAATTAGAGTCAGCCCTGGTCTGTACCGGGAACTCGATACCAGCGTACTTCCTGATTTGACCTTTCTAATAATTTGATTTGACCAATTTCAGTTTCAAACACTATTTTCTAATATTTTAGATTTTTATGATTTTTTTAGAATTTTTCAGAATTATTCTGCAAAATCTTTAAAACCGGTGTCGATCTGTATCGCTGACCGATTCCCGATTTTTTAGTTTTCAAATGGAGTTTAATTTTTAGAAACGGATTTCACATTACTTCTCAGAATCTCATTTTCTATTTAAATATATTTTTGAGATTTTTCTGAATTTATCAAATTTGACCGATCTTAGAGTTGACCAGTATCATTGATAAATTCTAAGATTTTTAATTTGAAAACCAGATTAAATTTCTCGAATCTGATTTCACCTATATCTAAGAATAATATTTTATATTTCTAAAATTTTTTGGGAATGTTTCTGAAATAGTCAAATTTTACCCGATTTAAATAATAATATTATTTTATTTCTTTTCTTTTCTTACTTTTTCCTTCTCCACTCCTCTACTTAATACTCCAATTTATCCTATTAATTTAATTATTTAATAATCATTAAATTACAAAAAATTTCAATTTCCTTTTCTTTTTCTTTTTTTTTTTTTTTTTTTTTTTTTTCTTTTCTTTCCTTTTTTTCTTCTTTTCTTTTTCTTTTTCTTGACTGGATACTATTTGCACCTGACAGTTGTATTACAATGTCTATTCATGGTTATCATTTTTACGAAGACTTGACATTATAATTTTACTGTTACCATCTGGTACTCCTGAACCCCTGTATACTTGAACCCCTAAAACAGGGAGACTTTTGATACTATACTCTTGTTGATCCCTGTAATTGGATAACCATGGATATTGGATTACTGTGAACACACTGTGGATATTATCACTAGACAATCTATAATAATTGAACAACTTACACCGGGACGGGGGAAACTGATGGGTACCGATATACCATTCGTGTTTATGGTGGGCATACAAATATTGTACAACTAATACTTGGGATTCCACCTGGAAGTAACCAGGTGTTTCCGTAAGGTGTACTGGCACCCCTACTCCCCTGCCTCCTGCTGGGTGTGTCG
This sequence comes from Agave tequilana, assembly GCA_038442645.1. Lineage (NCBI taxonomy): Eukaryota > Viridiplantae > Streptophyta > Magnoliopsida > Asparagales > Asparagaceae > Agave > Agave tequilana. The sequence goes on from JAVJIF010022865.1 coordinate 44,934, forward strand.
TAAACCCCTTGGTCTATTCCTTTGGGGAGCAGTGATACCCTATTCCTATTCGGGCATATACTAAGTTCTACGGACATAAAGTAAGATCTGATACTTAGCGGTACATTCTGGCTCAGTATCGGATACTCCTAGATCGTTGTCCCGGGCATGCACAGGACCCATTCTAAACATGGTTTGTCGATCTTCATTAGTTTCCAATAACCAACCTTTCCTGACTTGTATGCGGAGGTATATGGTATGAGACATACTGAAACATACAAATTGGACGAGTCTTAATAATAACTTGATAATTTAACTTCATGCCACATGAAGTTTTAATGTTTTCATATTATACTATTTATTGTAGTTATTCCATGTTTGCATGATTTGAGTGCATAACACTTGACCCGGTATACATGTTATTGCTTATACTTGCAACTTAGTTTATTCTTGCAGTCGTTGGGTTACTTTCTGACAACCCTAAACTTGCATGTTCAAATCTTGAAGCTTGGATTGAGGTGAACCCTTCAGCTAAGGACCAGGCCTTCCTCGAGAAGCAGGCAGATCAGCCGTAGTTTCCTCCCGTCTTGCCCTGCTCGCGAAATTCTCTCTTTCAACTCGTGAGTTCTTATCTTTTGTACCTTGTATAGCTTACTTTGTGCTTCCTGATGATGTAATACTTATGTAATATTATGCCATAGTCTGTAATGACTGAGTACTTGTGCTTTTGTGTTGGAATGTATATTACCATGTATTTTCGTACTCTGACTCCTGTATTGTATTGATGCTTAGCGTACATACATGAAATACTAACGCCTTGCGTATGTACATCGCAGTAGTGTCCCGTATCCGTGGGATTGGGGCGCTTCGTATTGTGTAAGAAAAAAGATCATAATAAAATGTACTAGAATCTCTTCAGAGAGTTCTAATTTCTGTGCTTTTAGTTTAGAAATAAGAATGGACATTTTCATAATGCACTCTTTTATGATTTCTTTGTCGTTGTAGCGCATATTTATCAGCTTTCTAAGATGTCTGCTGGCCTCAACTTTATCCGATTTAATTAACCGGTGGGCTACTTCAGCTGGAAAACTCTTAACACTGATTTTATCAAGCTTAAAACCCTAATAGTTATATAAATAGTGGGCTTTATAACCATTAGACACATCATGTAAGATCTCTCCCACTTATCATAATTGGACTTTTCTTTAACTGAACTTTTATTAGTAATAGTAGAGGTCCATCAGCCCTTAAGATGTAGTCTAGGTCCATGAATCAAAGAACGATCTTTTACGTGGTCTTACCACTTCTTAAAATTTGTACCATTCAATTTAGACTACATAAGTGTAACATTTCTCATTAAGTTAACGTAAACATTGCATTTAATAAAATTCAACTGTAATAGCCACAAAAATTGAATTTCAAAAAATTCAACCAGTTTAACCAATAGAGTTGCCGGCCTAACTTTCAGAACAAGTTGTATATCTTTATGCAATATAGATACCCTAAAGTTTAGGTCTTATGTAAGAGAACGACCTTCTTTTGGATCGACTGTCCCTTTATAGGATTGGTCCCAAAATTTAAGTAATCTACATCGACCATATATTAATATATGTAATGACTCAGCCATAATACAACCTTCCTTTGGGTCGATTGCCACACGCATGACCCACACAAATCTGCGCATCTGGAGCCTTGTTCCATCATCGGACTAATTGATGAGAGTAATGCAATATGGGCCTATAGTGTGACAACCTCCTTTTGGCTGATTATCACACACCAAGATTCTCCCACTTGCATTACACACATCAAGTATTCGACGCCGTACATAATTCGGCCAAACAATAGTTTTCCTTTGGGTCAGCTATTGCCCGCATGAACTATATACACAATTAAATAAGCTCTTTTATAAATTTTTTAACTTGAACATGTATATATCTTTATCTGTGTGTTATATACTATAGTAAAGCGCAATATTCATCATGTTAGAATAATATAAGCAATATAATAAATATTGATGAAGCGGAAGCATATCAGGATACATATAACCTTCGTAAATAAACACTTCAATATTTTTTTTAACTAACTACTATTTTGTCATGTATAGTGCTGATAATATTGTAGTGCTCGTCAAGAGAATCAAAACGACTCATTACACGCTCAAAACAGAGGTCGGATGGGCCCGTAACGACTAATTGAAGTTTCTTTAGCAAAATGGGTCTGCAGTACTTATCGGGTCTGAATCAAACCCGACCCGTAATGGTTAAGTTATCCAGACCCGCAATGGTTAAATTATGAGTTTTCTTAATGAGCCGGTTTAATAAACTGAATAAACTCGACTAGTTTTCTGTGAGATTAATTGAAATTACGTTCTTTATTTGATTAGAATTCTACCACATAATTTTCTTAATAGAGTAGTATTCAATTGAAACCCTAAAATCTCAAACAAATCTCAACAATTTAAATTTAAACTTAATATGAGATTAATTAGGAATACGTTCCTTATCAGATTAAAATTGTATCTCAAATTTAATCATAATTAATCTCATAAAACCCAAACCAATTAACTTTTTCTTTTTTTTTTTTTTTTGTTTTTACCGTCGCCTCCGGCCCATGGTGGCCAATGGCACACTCCGGCACCTAGGGGTGGCAATTGGGTCGGGTCGGGTCTAATTGGGTCGGGTCTTAAATGGGTCGACCCATAATCGGGTCGGGTCGACCCGACCCATTTATTTATATGGGTCAAAAATCCAAACCCAAACCCGACCCAGTATTATGCGGGTCGACCCGACCCGACCCATTTGACCCATTTAACTAAATGGGTCGGCCGGGTCAGGTTGACCCGTTAGACCCAAATGACCCATTTTAGTACAAAGAAAGCTGATAACAAAGTTATGAGATACATATTTACTCAGATATCAAGAAAATTGAAATTTATAATAAAAAGCAATGGTTCAAGAGACAAAAAAGCCGTGATGGGCTAGTACATTTCACAGATTCCACTAGAGTTTTGCTCAGCTACGTTTTTTAAAGCTTCAAAATATGAAAATCAAACTCAAGCCACTGGCTTCTGTTAAAAAAAAAATTTGCCACTGAACCGGCTTAATAGGAAGATCAAATATTGGTATCTTGCTGACTGACTTTAACTTTCTTATTAGTCATTTATTTTTATTTTCCACCAAGGTTTACGTTTTTTTTTTAAATTTTGTTTTCTTTCTCTGGAAGAAATATTTTTGGCTACCTAGGATTCCTTTGGTTCGGATGGTGTGATAAATGATTCCCAAAAAAAATCTCTGGATCAAAATTATAAAAAGGTAAATGGGTCTTAGCGGGTCTTAGCGGGTTTGGTGGGTTTGGGTCGACCCGACCCATTTATTAATCGGGTCTGGTGGGTCGACCCGATTACGACCCAAACCCATATAGCTCAAACCCATACCCACTTACTCTGGGTCGGGTCGGTCGGGTCTGGTGGGTCGGTCTGAATTGCCCCCCCTACCGGCACCGCATGCACGCACGCAAGCATGCCGTGATTGCGTGCCGCGCTGCATGCCCCTGCATGCCTTGCATGTTGTGGCATGTAGCGCTGCATGTATGTATATTTTTTTTTTAAAATTTGAAACACTTTTTTTTTTTTTGGTATGCATGCTCCAGCGCATGCATGTATCTAATGTTACTTTTTTTTTTTTTAATTCAAGACAATAACACACAGATTAAAGATCTCAAAAAATATATACACGTCAAATTCAATAAAATCATCCCTTTAAAACTTTTAGTTCAATATATGAGACACAAATATTTATTAAATCAAGAGAAGGATTATTCATGATATTTATAGATCGAGATCGAAATTTTTGTACATCCCGATGATTCGATAAAGAGGTGACTCTGATACCAATAGTTGGATCTAATAATTATTTCAAATAAAATCTCATACATGAAATAGCCTCTTTATCAAGATCAAAGAGAATGAGGGTTTAGACAAACCTGATTCTATCATGAAAGCATGCCAAAAGTTACATGATTTCGAGGACGTCGAAATTGAGGGAGGAGATTCTTCTATCCAGCGATCAAGTTCTTTCTAGAGGAGAAGCCTCCAAGGGAGAGATAGTCATGAAAATTAGTGGTGAAGAAGGACTCCTACCATGATATATATACATTAAGGAATCCTAATTCCATTCATTATAGATATAGACCTTTGATTGATAACATGAGTTTCACACGTGTAGATCAGCCCCACATCTTAATTTAAATATGCTCGTATCTAAGTGTAATTGAAACGTGTTTAGACTTAAACTATTAGACTTGATCAATTCTTTATTGAGCCAAACAACACATGCTTATAGAGATGAATGTATAAATTTAATTAGACTTGTGTATATTCAAATTAATTTAGAGTCTAATAACAATCTCTTTCCTAGACGGCACTGCAGACATATTACGGCTAGGCCAAAGGGCAGTGTAGGTATTTCAGGGTGCCTGTGTGGCTAGAGGGCTAGCGTGCTGCGATTAGCGCTAGGCTGCCAGCGCGATCGGCGCGTGCTTTATCAGGCCGGCTAGATGACAGGTTGCTGCTGTGGTGACCGTTTGATCCTGTAGAGCTCTAACGCGCCGCCCAGGTGGCTTTGCAGGTATGTGGGCCCTTCTTCTCCTTCGGGATGTTATCGGTAGTTCCCTACTGTGCCAATGGACCAGCTTGGGAACGTCAGGGGTCGATAAATGCTTTAAGATATGGGCGATTTGGGATGGGCCGCCCAATTCGAGCTGCCCAAACAGATACGAGTACTCTAAAGCCCCTCCATCATGCGTTTCTGTTTGGTTGTCGTAACTGGCCGTAATTCGTAGTTGTAATTGGTAAAATCTTTTACAATTGTAAATGAGTTACATGTATGTAAATTTTACGGTGTTTGGTTGGTAATATAAAATTGTAAAGTGAGAAAGTGTATTGTACTTTACGGTGTTTGGTTGTAGTAATGTATAAGTTGTAAGTGAAAAAGTTGACCACAAAATTAACTATTTGGTGATTTTAAAAGTTTTAATACTGCAAATAAATATTAAAAAAGTTAAATATTAAAAAAATTTAATATTAATATAAAAAAATATTACAAATTTGTATGACCACAAAATTAACTGTAACTGGGCTGTAAGTGAGTGGTAACTGGGTTGCAAGTGAGTGTTAGTTGAGTTACGTAAGTCTTTTACGAATTACGGTCCAAACAAACGTCGTAGTTGTAACTGGATAGTAAGTCATTTACGAATTATGGAATTTTACGTGAAACAAACGGCCCCGAATCTTTGCATAGTAGTTTGGTCTCCTTATTCTTTTTCAGAGTCTCATACTATGTACTTGCTGTCCAAATCTTGACTAATAAATTAGAGACCAAAAGCAATTCCGTGGCAAAAACAACAGCGTTACGTTACAACCTTTGGGCTTGCCTTCCTTCACCTGCTGGCAATTTTTATATTCGTCTTTACTACCAACTCAAGAGACAAAACTGGCTGATTCTTGTCTTGTGAGTTAAAATAACGATTCAACGGATTTTGACAACGATTCAACGGATTTTGACTCTTGTCTTGTGAGTTCAACTAACGATTCAACGGATTTTGACAACGATTCAACGGATTTTGACTCTCTCTCTCTCTCTCTCATACCATTCATCCATGTTTGGCTTTCCACATGACAGTTTAATTACACATGCATAAGTTTGGCCATTAATTAATTAAAACTACCGGCATTACGTGGGTTTTGACCTTGACTTCAAAACTTCAAAACTTTTCCTCCAAAACTTCAGAAACAACAGGCAAGCATATTGCAACAGAAACAACAGGAACCATAGTTTCTCTCTGTATATAAGTAGTAGCAAGAAGCTAACATCTCTTCATCACAACAAACATCCTTATTATATTTTACAGAAAGTGCAGAAGAAGCAAAGATGAGCGTAGAGATACTCGACGGAGCAACCATCCGCGAGTTCGTGGAGGACAAAACGGCCTTCACCAACTACATCAAAGACCGGTTCGCCCGTCTCGACACAAACCACGATGGGCTCCTCTCGTACTCTGAGATGGCCAAGGAGCTGACCAGCCTGAGGGTCCTTGAGACACACTTTGGCATTGATGAGGTCGGGCTGAGCCAGGAGGAGCTCTTGAGGCTCTACCGAGGCCTCTTCGCGAGGTTTGACCATGACGGCAACGGGTGTGTGGACATGGAGGAGTTTGCGGCTGAGATGAGGGAGGTGATGATGGCGGTGGCGAGCGGGATCGGGTTTTTGCCTGTGCAAATGGTGGTGGAAGAGGGGAGCTTCCTTAGGAAAGCTGTGGACAGGGAGTTGCAGGCCGCAGGAAAAGTTGCGGTTTAAGCTTGCAGATATATTTATGTCTTTGATGAGAACTTTTGCCACTTCTTTTCTTTTTGGACTTTTCTTTTTTCCTTTGTCTTTTGAAGAGTTTGAGATTTTATTATTCCAAGGAATAAAAAGGGTAAGCTACATAATTGTATGAAACTACAGATCGATATATGAGAAAATGTATATCAGCCTGCGGCTGAGAGAACTCTCTCAGCGTGAGGTGACGTGGCTCAATTTTGTCACCCCACTAACTTGCGGCCCGCTTATAGGAAGAAGTTAAATTACTAAATACCCCTTATAAAAATCTACTCTTTCGTAACTTTCGTTATTTTTATTATTATTTGCCCACAAGGCAATTTTTGGAACGCTCGTTGTCAGATTTAGGTTATTATTTATTATTATTTTCCCCCTTTTTTTGCCGCTCTTTATAGGATTTAGGTTATTTTTATAAATTATTTACAGTGCAAATGTAAACAATGAACGACATTGCGACCAAAGTCGCATAAGTCTACAGTGCAAACATAGACATCTGCGACCATGGTCTACACTGCGACCAAGGTCGCAATCATATACAGTGCAAACATAAACAACTGCGACCAGGGTCAATAATGCGACCAAGGTCGCATAAGTATACAGTACAAACATAAACAATTGCGACCAGGGTCGACACTGCGACCATGATCGCATAAGTATACAGTGCAAACATAAACAACTGCGACCCGGTCGACACTGCGACCAAGGTCGCATAAGACTACAGTGCAAACATAATCAACTGCGACCATTGTTTATAAATTATTTACAGAGCAAATGTAAACAATGAACGACATTGCGACCAAGGTCGCATAAGTCTACAGTGAAAAAATGACGTTAAATACACTGCGACCATGATCGCAGGACACTACAACGCATATTGAGACAACTGCGACCCATGTCGCAGTATGTAATAAAAAAAAAGGACCTTTCATATACTGCGACCAACGTCGCATTCGTACAAAATAAAAGACCAAAAAAAAAAAATAAACTCTACAATCTAAGTCGAACAGATCTGCAACTATAATTTAACTAACTACTGCGAACGAGTTCGACAAATAGTGTATGAAAAAAATTGGCTTAAAAAAATATTAGCAAGGTCGCATACATATACATCGCTTTTTCAAAAAATACTGCGACCATGATAAAAATAAAAGGAAATGTTTTTACATTAGGTAAAAAGTTGTGAGTGAGGGTATTTTCGGAAAATATAATGTTGAGGTGACTGACATTAAATTAAGCGGGATTGTTTAGGTTTTTGTCTGCCAAAATTTATGACAGATTTGTGGATCTGATGTTGCCACGTCCCGCCGGCTGAGAGAGTTCTCTCAGCCGCAGGTTGAGGTACAGTAACCCCTATATATATATATATATATATATATATATATATATTATATATATATATATATATATATATATATATTATATATTATATATATATATATATATATGAGAAAAATGTATATCAGCCCGCGGGCTGAGAGTACTCTCTCAACCTGCGGTGACGTGGCTCGATTTGTCACCTCACTGACTTGCGGCCCGCTTTTAGGGAGAAGTTAAATTACCAAATACCCTTATGATAACTTTTCCTTATTGTTTATTATATTTTTCCCCTTTTATTTTGCCGCTTTTTATAGGATATAAATTACTTTTCGCCTTATTTCTTTACCTCTTTTTTCAAAGATCTAGTTCTCCTTTTCAGCCTGGGATAATTTTTTTTTGAAAATATAAAATCTTTTCAGATCAATGTTTTCAGCCTGCGATAAAATTCTACTTTATAGTTTAATTTTTTTGTATATAATGTAGTCAGAGTCTTTGGTTGTAACGGTCCAGTTTAATAAATCCTCAATTTACATAACATCCATCTTACCAAAGCCGATTAATCAAATTATTCCTTATTTCTTAAAATTTCGGCAGCACCTCCTTTATAATTACGGGTCGGATATAATATCCAATACATATATGATATATTTCGGCTAACATCAGCCTACTTAATCTCATTCCAACCATATAACTCTATTCAACATATCCACACAATCATAAAAGTATTTCGGCTTGACATCGCCTACTTATGAAGAAACATATCAATATGAATTCTAGAGTTTCTTTCTATTCATCCATAGAGTCTCAGAAATGATAACTTTCAACTTCACATGGCATCATAATTGATAAATATACATCTTATTACTACCACCCAATACAAAATATCTCGAATGCCAACTGGAATGAAACTATTACAAAGTTCTCCAAATATATATTTACAAGATTAATAGTCTATCCCAAGGCCCACATGCATCCTACACAAACCCAAGTGTCCCATAATATAAGAGTTGGATATATCCAGAATGAACCCTGCACAGCATAACCCTGACCCCTGCCTCCAAGCAACCTGCAATATATCAGTCTGTGGGAGGGTGAGCTTGACAGCTCAGTGAGTGAGGTAGGATAATCAAGAAAAGATAATATCTCTACAAGGGTATGAATATGCACGCAATAAAAGGAATCTGAAACAGTGAGAAGACAAGAATCGGAGGCATCCGATAGCTTAATGAATCAAGGCCTCAGTCTCTACAATTTCTGAGGATGATCAGACACTTATGATTGTATTCCCCAATTTCTTCTTAAATTTTCATCTTTATGTGTAATAGGCCTAAGAGTTACATAATTAAACTCTCTCGTCTTAAGTGTACATAGTGTGTATTACTCACGTACCTTGCTTTTCACGCTATCATACATTAACCACAAGAGTTATGCCATGAACCTAGTTTATGCATTCAATTAACACTTGCATCACAAGCCATATTATATAACACAAAATCATGTCATATCTTTCATAATGCAATATCGCATCACATTTCAAGTAATACACGGATTCACATGCACACTTACACCCAATAAATGGTATTCATTTTAATCAGCTAAAATTGTATTCTGATGGGTTTTCCTTGTCATATACGATACACATTCAACATACTCCTAGTGTTACACACACACACACATACACGTACACATTTGTATTACACATAACCATTCATTCTCAATCATTTGTAAGGATGTAATTTAATGTATATCATAGCACCGTCTTCGCACTCCGCCCGTGCCATACGGGTCCCTTCCTCCCAATATAATATATTAGCATGTATATACGACAATAACACCGTCTTCCCCCCCTCCTACCGGTTCTCGCACGGCCCCTTCCTCCAATATATATATATATATTTGTCAAATCCCCGTCTTCCCCCCTCCTACCTGCTCCCGCCCGGCCCCTTCCTCCTTTATATAAAATGCATCATGCAAACTAAAGTTATAATATTCATACAAGCAATAAAAACTAGTTTACATGTCATGCCCGAAATGATGTGCAACAATAAGAACGAAGATTTGCTTGGGGTTACCCAATATCATAGTAACACAATATAACCAACACATCCAGTTTCATAAGATTCATGTATCATGCACATCAATTCTCTTACAAAAGCAATCATACTCACAATTAATGTTTGTCTATTAGATTGCATCATTACAGGAATATTCACACCAATTACTTAATCAGAACATGCCACCCATTACATTAAGTACATAGATCAAGCGAGTATACACCCATCATATTCATATCAATCATATGATTCTTATTCAGAGAGACACATGCCAATGCCCTTGTACACCATGTTTCAAAATTCTACATTAAATGCAACACTTATTACACAAGGTTGTGTTCAGTTCTAAGCCTGCCTTACTATCCCTTTATTCTTATACCATGGTAGATGTGTGGAGATATATATTATGGTGCTTTCTATGTAATGCTCTAAATGTATTTGAACAGTGAAACGACCATGTTCACATGGCTCACACACGTGCATAACGACCAGATAGTACATATGCACATATTCCACATACCCATTTTTCTCACTTTCAAATCTTCATGTACGAGATTTCAACACATACCTTATTACGCCTATTAAAGTGGTCATTACCTCGGATAATCGATTCATCCCCTTTAACTAGAATAATGTAAACCCCCCAATTACATCTTTAACCCTTGACGTAAATCAAGACATTATACTTAAAGGAGAAAGGAATTCAATAAGAATTTAGAAGATATAACACATACTATCTGTATGCAAAAGTATTACTTACTCACACATCTTAGCTAAATGGATGGGTAAGTTGAGACTACAAGGAGAAGCGAATATCTCACACATGCTAGTTAATTTAGAATGCAACTCTCTTGATTTAACGTACAAGTGAATAAGCCCCAACAATTTGTTATTACTTAGATTTCTTTGATACGATAAATATATTGTGGTCACAACCGAGATTATATATATCTCTAACAGCTATTCCCATTTACTCGTACATGAAATTGAGACTCATTGGATTCCTGCCGGTACTGAACTCGATACGGTCAGTCCCATCACCCTAACTTCCCAATCTTTATATTACTCTAAAGATCTTTTCTTTCAATTAGTATTCATATTCACTCATCTATTAATCTATTGTCCATACAATACCGTGTTGGCCGTTAACCTGACCATAACCAGTGAATTACAATTGATCGGTCTATCATCCTCACCATTAACTTTTGGCGCTTCAGGGATTTCTACTAACTATGTGCCAACAAACACTCTATCCACAGTCCAGTTACTAGGCCACAGAAGAAAACATGTGTTAGACTGAAGTATATCTTTTGGGAGTCCATAGCACACTAATTCCTTATTTCAGATAAAATTAAAGAAATCTGAGTCTGAGGATAATTACCAGCACGCCGAAAGTACATGCAACCTCGTTTTGAGACATTATTTTAAAAGGTCAATATTTAATTAGATAGGTATGACACACCCGTGTTCATAACCTGCGCTACTGAAGAAGGGTGCTAGTCCTAAACTCAGCATAACACGCCTACATATAAATTCCAATAGCTTTCCCATCTAAATATATTTCCTCTGATCTGACCTCCCTAACAATCGAAGATGATTTAATCGTAACTTCTACTTTTGATATTAAAATGAGACACGAGGATTTCCATTAACCTATAGATTTACTGATCTTCCTAACAATATATTATATGACTCACTCAAGTCGCACGACAAGCTGAAATAAACAGAAATCATTTAGACATCTAAAAAGAAATTCTGCAACTTAGCACTTTCGGCAAGTTATCATGTCCAGTGATAATTTCCAGCACAGCCAATTAATTAGGACGCCATAACCGCGGTTGAAAAATAGACTCGATTAGCTTTCCAACGGTATATTACATGACCTATTTCTTATTAAATATCCTTACGGAAGAAGCTCCATGTTTCAGGTCTCAAATCTGGACAGACTTAACAGGTTTGTGTTACTAATTCAAAGGTGCTCTATTAAACAAATTCTTAACTTTTCCTTATTCTTCTTCATCTAACATAGATCATAAGTAAGTCATGACTAAAGTATTTAGATTTTTGGTCACGAGAAATATTTATAAGAGTATTCATAGTTCGATCGCTACATGATTTATCATAAGTCCCTCTTTAATCACCTCTCACTTCATAGTTTAACTTATATCGTGAGAATTTCCTTCATTTCCTTCTTATCTTATTAACATGACCAAGATCAAATCTTGATTCGATTGCACGGATTATTATGTAAGAAAGGCAGAGGTTCCACCCTCACAAGTGTGAAAAAGCTTCAAGATCCTCCATCTACACTAAAGGCTAGGAGAGATCTATAACTTGATCTCCCCTAATATGCAATGATTCACAAGTTTTATGATACTATTCCACAATCAGGATCAATCTTGTATTCTATTAATAATACATTAATTGATACTTGAACTTTTTAATATGATGTCACCTAAATTTTGGTTGAACCTCGATTACTTAATGATAATCATACCAACCTCCGGTCGATTTCACAGATGAAATCATATACAAATTACAAGAGTATACTTCTTGGTAAAAGTTTAAACTACACAAAACCATAACCCTTCTTTCCTCATCATGCTTTCACATAGGGTTAGGGTTGTCACAATAGATTCAACATGCATCTACCCATGATTTATTTAAGAATTCGACCCAATTTAAGAAGGAATAAAAATTTCTCAAATTTTAGTCCTCACACACCTCTAATTAAAGTTTCATTCCCATGAACTTAAGTAAAATTGGGAGTACTAGGGTTAGATCTACACTAAATCTGAAATTCGATAAGTCCCATTACTACATGACAAATCCATCATGCAACCTCCTACTCATCCATTACCTACAATTGGATCTACTCCACAAATCCAACATCAAATTTAGATAGCTACATGCATTAGAATCATGAAATAACAAGGAACAATTGTATGAATATTCAAGGAGAAAATTTTATCCAATCTATAATTTCAGATCTAGGGCTTTTCAAGGGAGGAAATTTGAGAAAAGAGGAAAAGAGGGAAACCCACTCACCACCACGAAATTGACATTCCGGCAGTCCTAGCCGGCCGCCACCGCTGCCCTGGCCGCGGCCTGGCCGGCCTAGCCGCGCCTGGCGCGCGCTCGCGCTGGGCGCGCCTGGGCGCGCGCTGGGCGCGCCTGGGCGCGTCTGGCCGCCGCTGGGCCGCGCGGGGCGTGCCCTGGCCGCGCGCTGGGCGCGCCTCCTCGCCGTCCGCCCTGATAGAGGGAGAGAGATAGAGAGAGAGGGAGAGAGATAGAGAGAGAGGGAGAGAGAGAAAGAGAGAGATTTGGGGGAGTGACCGTCGTTCTTTCAGGAGAGAAGAGGAGAAATGTATAATGAATCCCCTCTCCCCTACTATACTATTTTAGTTCATAGATAAAATCAAGAGTCCTCCATGCTTGCCACCTCACCCAATCTCAATTCAATACAATCTTCACCCTCCACCTCACTTTTCCAATTTCAAGGTCCCATCTCCACCATTGATTGTGTCTTTTCATGAAATCCCATTACACACATATACATACACTACATTCAAGCATACATAGAATTAATATTCATATCCTTGTATTAATAATTATGCAACAATATTTCACCTTTAAATTTCCTCCAATAAATACAAACTAATCAATAATTATTGTTGATAAACTGTATAATCTCTTTAGATCAAGGATTTGAACATAATTTCGGGATTTATAAATTTGGGGTGTTACATTGGTCGCATTGTACATTTAAACTGCGACCTTAGTCAAAGTCTTTGGTCGCAGTGTACATGGTGAAATGCGACCAAGGTCGCAGTGTTGTTATTGATAAAGATGGCC
>JAVJIF010022866.1:0-55696 GCA_038442645.1 Agave tequilana
TTCTAAATTTTATTAGTATATTTTCTAAATCAGTTATTTTCCCCATATTTTTTCTCTTTTCTTTTATTCTATTCGACTCTTTAATTCTTTCTTTATTCATCTAGATTTTTTTATTCTTTTTTCCTTTTGATATTTTTTCTTTTCTTATATATTCATATTCTGCTTATTTTTTCCCATATTCTCTAATTCTTTTCTTTTCATTTTTCCTAAATTTCTTTTTCCTTTTTTTAAATACTATTATACTTTTATTATTTCATTCTTTTTATTTGTTATTTTTTCTTTTCTTTTTTCTTTTTCTTTTTCCTATTCTTTGTTTTTCCCAGATGATTTTCTTATCTTTTCTCTGAGCTTCTTTATTTTCTTTTATATTTATTTCACTGTTTTTTTATTTTTATATCTTTCCTTTTCTCTTCTCTTTTCTAATTTTTGTTGTATATTTATTCTACATAATGTAAGTAGGTAAAGCACATTTATATAGATAACATATGAAATTATATCGAATAGATAAATATGTAATTGTTCTAAATAAATGATTTAGACAAAACTAAAATAAAATCTCACGTAGAGAAATATCGCTCTAATTTTAGAAGAAGAAGAAGAAACCCTCTTGTGTATGACACGTGCACTTTCTAGTATATTTACAAACAAATGTATGTAGCATTAACCCCTGTTTAGACTTTAAAGAATAGTTGTCTTTAAAGAATAGTGTCTTTAAAACCTGGTGTTCATGTCAGAGCATGGCGTCCATTTCCATTATTGGCGATCAAAATACAAGTTCCTCGGAAAAGAACAAACTTTTTAATTTCCTATTCTCATCTCCTATTCATAATTCTCTATTATTAGATCTCCCCATTTTCTAATGAATAGGTTAACTCTAACAGCTTGTGATTACAATAAAATTCATATCTCCTGAATACAGCATGTCTAAGTAAATCCATATCTCCTTTACAGTTATGCAATGTAGAACAAGAGCCTGAACACGTGACTCCATGTTATTCAAGTCTGTCCGAGAAGTACTGCATCGTCTTACCTCCAAGTCTGTGTCTTTGGATCGGGGGATCGTCAATCAGGTCGTGATTCTTAACTCTCCAAGTAACATGAATCTCAACAACTTGTTTCCACAGTACTGAGTTGTCACCATTCAATTTTCTATCAGTCATGTTGGCTTCATCTCTTCAGCTATCACTCAAAACTCATAGAAACAAGCAAAAGAATCCCTCAAAATTACAAAGACACTCAAATCATATAATCAAAACTCAAACTAAAATCAATTTTCAAGCCAAAAAAATCATGAGTTTTAACTGCCCATCCCCAAAGAACCTTCTCTTTTCCTCTTATTGTTCACGTGAGCAATACCACGGCAGTACTGTTTACTGTGCACAGTAAAGTTTTTTTTTAAATCTGAATGCAAATTAGGTTGAAAGAAAGAAAAAAAAGAAAGAAAAGAAAAAGAAGATGATGAAGAAAGAAGTCGATGGTGATGTTTTGATGGCGAGCGGAGATGACAAAGCCAACGGTTGCAAAGGATAGAGAACTTTAGGACTCTGATACCATGAGAAGATTTAGAATATGAAAATTAGAAATTTGATGAGTCTTCTCTCTATACTCTTATTAATGAGCAAAAATAATTACAAGTCCTAACAGAAATAGGACTCCTAATATTATGTAGCAATATGACTCCTAATTAAGTAACTACTCCTAATACAACTCATATATCACTCCTTATACAAAACATATTTCCAAATAGGACGGAGTGGGAGGGAGAGGGAGGTGACAGAGAGAAAAGAAGAAAAAGAATGACAAAGAGGGAACACACACATACACATATATATACAGAGAGATGAGTGAGGGAGGGTGGGTTTGACAAAGAGAGACATTGTTCACTGAGAGGGGAGAGAGGGAGGATGCTAGTGGTCGAGGTCGGCTGCAAGAAAAAAGCGTTAGGGGGGCGTATGGGTGAGAGATATAGAGAGTGAGTACATGATGACATCTCATAGATCTCATCATTTCAACTTGGCGTTGGTCTGTCGCTGGTGATGTCAGAGTACCTTCCATGAGAAAGAAGAGGGTAGTGGAAATATTAGGTGAGATCAGATTGATTTGGGGATTGGTATTCTTCACTGTAGAATAAGGGTAAGTATGTTATAATATTTATACATTAAGGTATTTATATTAATCTAGTTAATTGTATCCATGTTCCAATTTTATCTAAACCTGTTTAAGCATTTGTTTCCGACTCAATATTCGAATCAAAAGGAAACACATATCCGGATCCATATTGGTATGTGACCAGATCTGCAATTCAATATTTGTACCCACATCCAATCCGGATATTGATCGGGATCTGATCAGATATATCTAGATCTATTTGCACCCATTGTCCAGACACACATATGCGCGTGCACACATGCATACATGCACAATGCATCGAGCTTCAAAAGTTCTGAATTCTCCAACTTGATACATCACTTAATCTGACAAATAACTAGATGCAGAAAATTTTGAC
Source organism: Agave tequilana (assembly GCA_038442645.1). Taxonomy (NCBI): domain Eukaryota; kingdom Viridiplantae; phylum Streptophyta; class Magnoliopsida; order Asparagales; family Asparagaceae; genus Agave; species Agave tequilana. Next base: position 2,507 of record JAVJIF010022866.1, read on the forward strand.
AACTAATTGCACTGGACATTTGCAAAATGAAAAAGTAGAATAAATCCGTAATTTGATTTTGTTAACTACTCCTTGGCTGTATTGTACAGAGTTCATAACTCACAATAAGTTTCAGTTTTATATTCATAAATAACCAAGTTGATGCTGAACCATGAGTATGCAAATATGCAATGACAAGGGAAGATGGATTGGTAATTGCAATGAATAAAATTAAGAACTAATTGTGTAGACCCAGAGCAATAGCACAGTAAATGGGGTCCTATTGACATACAGCAAACTTAATCTTGAAGTTTGATGATATATAATTATCCTCTTATATAACAAGCCTTTTATTTCAATAGGCATCAACAAGTTACAGTTCTAACAGCTAACGGAAGAGCACATTAAGGAACTAAAAGGTAATAAAACATCACGCACCATCAGTTTCTGAACTTTACCAACTCGATATATCATTTGATGTGATAAATAACTGGAGGCATGGTATTTTGTGAAGAAACTCTTGACAGTGTCACTGAGTGGTCTTTCAGCTGACCATGATATAGATTTGACCAGAACTGTAAATTGGCTAAGATTGGGAGGAGATTGAGTAATATGAACTAGTCTCATCCTATCAATTCTCCTGTATGCCTAGAGGCATATAAAATAACTTCAGTTCACAAAAGGAAAAGTAGACATAAAGGATATTTTCAGTGTGGAAAAACTAAGTCTTACAAAGTAAAGAAGAATGCAAGCTGAGAAAGATATGATATATAAAGCAAGGCAGTGGACCCATAGCCTGCAAAAAAGATTTGACACAAACTATTAGTAGTGTCAGAAGATGAACCATGCCAAGGATGGAAATGAATGGTTCAAAAATTAACTATCATTCCACTAGTAAATTGAATAGGATTTACATAAAAAAAACAACCCTCAAATGCAACTGACTACTTTAGATAATGGATAATAGTTATTGTATGATGGATGCATGACTAATGAACTTCTTTAACTAAACCAATACCTCAAACGGTGTACGTACACCAAGTCATAGCACACCCACACAGTCATATACAAAGTAATAAAATATTATATATTAGGACCCTAATAAGGACACCTACCACCACACAATTATATCAAACATCCCACGAACTCAAAACGGATTCTGTGCAAGTGCCACTGTAGTACAGTGTAAAACCTCTTTGTAGTGCGCAAGAGATTTGGGGTTCAAATCCCGCTTGCACTAGGCTACAACCTATATTTCAAAAAAAAAAAAGATTCTGAAAAAAAAATTGCTACAATATGGCAAGCCATCCAGATAGGCAGCATGGACAATTCAGATGTGGAGCCCGACGTGTCAGATGCACATATTGGTCGTTATACTCCTATTTTCTACTTTTTAAAATATGCGTGCTGGTTGGTCATGTCGTGTAATTTCGTGCCTATATGAGTGTGTCCGAGTCCATGCAACATAGATCCAGATAAATAGAAAGGAAACATCACAGCAGCACAGAATAAATTAAACATTCTATATGCCAAGCCCAGATGCACTATCCCAATAAGCATAGGATATGCAACTTATACTTGAGAAAGGACAACAAGAATACGTCAAGCACCGGAAATGTGGCGAAATGATGAAGTGATGGTGTGAAAAAGTATAGTAGGAAGCTAAAATGACTCTTATAGGAGGAACAAGTCAACACATCAATGACCAAAGAAATAGCATTTAACGGGAGTTAAAATGTGCATAGACCTATAGTTGCAGTATTCATAACCAAGAAAATCCAGTAAAATGGAGGACCACAGCTAAACACGATGATGATAAACAATATGCAAATGGAGGATCCAAAAAGTGTTAGGATTTTGCCTTGTTTTCAAGAAGAGATGATGGTCCAAGTAGATCCAATCGAGTTGGAGAAGACGATGGCTTGAAGCAGAAAAAGAGAGCAGATCAAGATAAGTTAGTCGACTTATAGTTAACTAACAAAAACTACTAGTCGACTAATAAGAAATACTAGTCGACTAGGACAGATACAGAAAGAAAGCAGTTTACAATAGTCGACTATATAAACATATTAGTCGACTAGGCCAAAGTGCTAATCGACTATACGGGGCATTTTCTAAAGCAGAATCAATTTTTTTGTAGGCGCCGGTTTTCTTTTCTGGTGGAGTACAAATGGGACTCAGTTTCTATTCAATGCAGGATTTGTTTCTAAAGATTAAAGGGTCTAAAATTCTTCTAAGTCAAGGAGATCAACTATTAATATGATTGATTAAGATTCTTCAAGCATCCAACGGCCAAAATCATCTCATAGTCCAAATAAGAGTTGTTTTATAAAATCCTATAAATAAAAGTTGTAACCTAACATTGTAACACACATAAAATACTGATCTCAAGGAGAAAAAAGTGGAGAACACCAAGGAGATCAGAAGGAAGCTAAAAAAAAAGAGAGCAAGGTGAAATTACATAGAGAAGGTAATACTCTTAAAATCTAGGTCTAGATTAAGAAGGAAGGTGCATACTCTTGTTGCATCAAGAGGAAGCTTTGATTTCTTTGTATCAAGTTATTAATAAAGCTCTCTAAAGTTCTCTCCATGTGGATGTAGGCCAAGTTTGGGCCGAACCACGTTAAAATCCTCGTGTTCTTTCTTATTGCTCTTTTATCTAGGTAATACTAGTTTACTTTACAATAGTTTTCTTTTGTAAGTACTGATCATATTGTCAAGTTTCACATACGTCGATCTTGGAAGTAATAATTGGTATCATAACATATCAATTTCACAGCATTAATAGCAGAGATAAAGGTTGACGAAGAGCGATATGTCGAAGATAGGAAGTTCTACGACAAAATTCGAGGTCGAGAAGTTAAATGGTAAAGGAAACTTCAGCTTATAGCAAAAGAGGGTGAAGGCGTTGCTGATGCAACATGGTCTTCACAAGACCTTGCAGGGTAAGTCAGCAAAACTTGCAGGTACGTCTGATGAGAGTTGGGAGGAGATAAATTTAAAAGAGGCAATCATGATCCAATTATGTCTCGCAGATGAGGTTATGTACAACGTGATGGATGAAGAAGCGGCCACAGGATTGTGGTCAAGATTAGAGACATATATGATAAAAAACCTCTTCAACAAGTTGTATCTCAAGAAACAACTATATGAGCTACGCGTGAACGAATGAACAGCGGTGTTAGAGCATCTAAACTTCTTCAATAAGGTCATCAGGGAGCTTCTAACGGTTGATGTCAAGATCGACGAGGACAAGGCATTGATACTTCTCAGTTTGCTTTCAAAGTCATATGATCACATCGTCACCACCATACTCTACGGTAAGAAAACTCTCATCTTGGAAGAGGTCACGTCAACTCTCTTATCTAATGAGATTAAAAAAATGCCAAAGCAAGAGCAGAAAGGATCGAGTTTGATGGTCACGACAAGAAAAGGAAGAGAAGGAAAGAAAGGTCCAGACTCGTCAAAGGCATGTCATTTTTGTCACAAGGAAGGTCATTGGAAGAATGACTGCAAGTATCAGCGAGAGTGGTTGAAGAAGAAAGAGCAAGTTGCGGAGGCAGGCATAACATTGAGCGATGTAGAGGACACCGAAGTATTAATGGCTTTCTATGAAGATAACACTTCTCAAAGTAAAAACTGAATATTTGATTCGGGTAATATGGTTCATTTATATTCAAAAGGAGCTGCTCAACTCCTTGGTTGCAAAAAAGGAAGGGACTGTCAAGATGGTGGATGACTTACCTTGCGAGGTCATTAAAACTGGGACAGTCAAGGTTACAGAAAGAGATGAGACGGTGCATACTCTGGAGGCGGTCCGATATGTCCCGGAGGTACGCTATAATCTAATATCCATAACGGTGTTCGACGAAGAAGAATGCCAAATCTAAGTGCAACAAGACGTCATCACAGTTAGCCAAGGGACGGTGAGAGAAGTGTGAAGGGTTATATAAGCTGAAGGAAGGAAGCTCAGTTCGAGATAGAGTTTCAGGGATAAACTTGAAAGGAAGCTCATCGCGAGATAGAGCTTCAAGGAAGACTACAACGGGATATGAACTGGGTCAAAGTGTTACGGGAAGGAGGAATGGTGCATTTGGGTAAGGCTCGAGATGGCCCAAGTCATGGCAGTAAACCAGCTAAAAGAACCAAGGAGAGGGGGCAAGAGTTAAAGACTTCACGGCACGGTTACAACCAAGGAAAGAATCAAAGTAGTAATCTAAAACCTCAAGGTATTTTACTAAAGGCTTGAAAAGCAAGTCAATATGGAGATTGTTAAGATTTTGCCTTATTTTCAAGAGGATATGATGGTCCAAGAAGATCCAATCGAGTTGGAAAAGGCTTGAAGCAGAAGAGAAGCAGAAGAAGAGAAGTTAGTCGACTTATAGTCGACTAACAAAGACTACTACTAGTCGACTAATCAGAAGTACTAGTCGACTAGGACGATACAGAGAGGAATCAATTTACAGTAGTCAACTATATACCTATTAGTCGACTAATGAAAGGGATTAGTCGACTAGGCCAAAGTGCTAACCGACTATAAAGGACATTTTCTGAAGCAAAATCAGTTTCCTTTTTTGGCACCGATTTTTTTTCTAGTGGAGGCACGCCACAATCTAATATCCATAGGTGCTCGACGAAGAAGGATACCGAATCCAAGTGCAACAAGACGTCATCACAGTTAGCCAAGGGAGAGGGTGAGAGAAGTGTGAAGGGTTATATAAGCTGAAAGCTCAGTTCGAGGTGAAGTTTCAGGGATAAACTTGAAAGGAAGCTCATCGCGAGGTGGAGCTTCAAGGAAGACTACAACGGGATGTGAACCGGGTTAAAGTGTTGCGGGAAGGAGAAATGGTGCATTTGGGTAAGGCTCGACATGGCCCAAGCCATGGCAGTAAATCAGCTAAAAGCCCCGGGGAGAGGGGGCAAGAGTTAAAGAATTCACGACACGGTTACAACCCCTGTTTTAAATATCGGCCGAGTCGGCCGAGATATCGTTCGATATCTCCTTTTTTGCCTGCTGCCGATACGATATGGGGAAATCGTTCATCATATCGTTTGCAGCAAAAAAACGGCCGATATTTGAAATATAGGCCGATAAATCGCCCGATATCGGCCGATAAATCTCCTGAAATATCACCCGATATGAAATAACTTATTTATTGCACGACTGCGTGCAAATGTACATTATTTTTTACGGTCTTTACATGCATATTACATCATTTTTATTAAGTAGATGATATCTATGACACTAAACCAACTTTTAATTATCAATATTTCATTATACATAGTGTCCGATATGAACGCCCAATATGCGCGCGTATCCCCGATATCTCCCCGATATCCGATATCCGATATGGAAAACCCTTATCCGATACGATCCCGATAACCGATATTTAGAACCTTGGTTACAACCAAGGAAAGAATCAAAGTAGTAATCTAAAACCTCAAGGTTCTTACTAAAGGCTTAAAAAGCAAGTCAATATAGAGATTGTTAGGATTTTGCCTTATTTTCAAGAGGAGATTATGGTCCAAGAAGATCCAATCGAGTTGGAAAAGGCTTGAAGCAGAAGAAGAGAAGCAGATCAAGGAAAGTTAGTCAACTTATAGTCGACTAACAAAAACTACTAGTTGACTAATCAGAAGTGCTAGTCGACTAAGACGATACAGAGAGGAAGCAATTTACAGTAGTCAACTATATACCTATTAGTCGACTAATGGAAGGAATTCGTCGACTAGGACAAAGTGCTAACTGACTATTAAGACATTTTCTGAAGCAGAATCAGTTTCCTTTTCAGGCACCGTTTTTCTTTTCTAGTGGAGTACGAATAGGACTCAGTTTCTATTTAATGAAAGATTTGTTTCTAAAGATTAAATGGTCTAAAATTCTTTTAGATCAAGAAGATCAACTCTTAATAAAATTGATCAAGATTCTTCAAGTATCTAACGGCCAAGATCATCTTATAGTCCAAATAGGAGTTGTTTTGTAAAATCTTATAAATAAATGTTGTAGCCTAGCATTGTAACACACAGAAAATATTGATCTCAAGGAGAAAATGGTGAAGAACACCGAAAAGATCAGAAGGAAGCCAAAAAAAAGAGAGGAGCAAGGTGAAGGTGCATAGAGATAAGGTAATACTTTTGTAGTCTAGGTCTAAATTAAGGAGGAAGATGAGTACTCTTGTTGTATCAAGAGAAAGGTTAGATCTCTTTATATCAAGTTATTCATAAAGCTCTCTCACGTTCTCTCTCCGTGGACGTATAGTCCAAGTTTGGACCGAACCACGTTAAATCCACATGTTCTTTCTTATTGCTCTTTTATCTAGGTATTGCTAATTTGCTTTACAATAGTTTTAATTTGCAAGTACTGATGATATTGTCAAGTTTCGCATATGTCGATCCGAGAGTAATAATGGTATTATAGCATATCAATTTCACAACAAAAAAAGCGTGGATTTCGTAACAATATGGATTTTACCAATATCTTAGATGATTTGTGTGTTATACGACAATTAGGCTTTAGTTAAACTTTGAGGGTTTACTGAACCATTTGAGTGATCTGAGATAAATTGCATAACCATATTAAAAGAGGATGAAGTTAAAAATCATATCTTAATCTTTTAGAAATAAGAATTTATTTTTGTAAGAATTTGTAATTTAGTAGTTGCAAAGAAGCGTCTTATCTCTGTAAGAACTGGTAATTTAAGAGTTGCAACAATAAATATATTTATTTTAGAAATTAAAAGTTCAGAATGTTTCAGAAATTACCATCGAGATCCTTGCTGGACATTCCCAATAGTAAAAACATCTAATGACTCTGACGGAATTTTTAAACGATGCCTGTACTGTCCGTTATAATTCAGTGGGAGTACTCCAAATATACAAACAACAGCAGCTATGGAGAAGATTCAAATGCAGTCATGTTTACAGCAAAAGTTAGAAAAACTACAAAGAATAAAAGCATTCGTGTTATCTTTAAATCACTAAGTAATAACAAAATAGTAACTGGAAAGTGAGAGGGGGACATCTGCACTACATCAGTTCAGGCAATATGATGTACTCCAAAAGCCACAGAACAGGTGGACGAGTAAAATGAAATAAATCAATTAATTAATTAATCAAGAGGAAGTGAAATAGAAGTTGTGATAAACAAGTTATTTTTGCTCAAACATAAATTCTTGACCAGATAAAAGTTGACCGAAGTAATGTAATTAGTGACTATATGAACAGCTATATTATAGTTTTGCATGAATAATGAGCATACCACTTTTCATTATCCTTCATTTTACCCTTCACTTTATATTACACAATCATAATCATGGCACAACATGGCACCATAACATCTGTTGGACATTGAAATTCAATATATTTTTGTAATAGGACCAGAAGTATATTGAAGAAATATCAAAATCCTCTTTTAAACTGATTCCGCATTTCCCTTTGTAGCTCAAAGTTACCGCTCCAGGTTCTTATGATACATAAGTCACAATTCCAGTGGAGGAATTGGATGTCGGTTTGTCTCCCAAGCCAACCAGTCAATAGTCTTTAACTTGAGAAATTTGTTACAGCCTTACAAGTGGATCTCAGTTGATCTTGGACCTCATATTTTTGGGTGTTAACAACATTTGACAGAGTCCAGACTGCTCTGTTTTCAGTGGTATCCACTTGAGGTAGGAGTGTCCTTGACCAGCAACGACATATCTGACAAGAACCCTGTTCTTTCTTCTCTGAAGAAAAACAAAGTTGGAAAACATTCCTCTTGAAGAGGATATGTGTTTTTTCTCTTCTCTTAACCCTGAACAAAAAGAGGAACGTGTGTCTGGCCAAACTAATGAAGCCACATATACTGGAATCAGGAACATGACATAGATGTTTCGCAGATATGCCTACTCAGGAAAACTAGCCAAGCAATTTCAGAAGCTCAGCTTTCTACTAGTAACTCCCATCAAGGAGAGAGAACAGGAAACCTCGAATTCACACTTAGCATTTGATTTCCAGAACTAGAGATAGACATGATTATTTTCATTCTCCTCTTTGACAAGCTAATTATACCATTATGTAAGAGGAAATATTATGTATGCCTCTCTGGTTGTTCCATGGTTTTCTGTGAACACATAGTGAGGCTTATATTACATTTTACTTCTCATATAGAATTTCTGACCAAAATGTTTAAAATAGTAACAAGAAGTTGGCAAGTTTCTGACCAAATGTTTAATGTTTAAAAGTCAATGTTAAGGAAGATTTCCTCTCAAATAAGACATCTCTCTTTCTAAGGTTCATCTCAGATAATGATTTTTCATCTTCTTGTATTACCCTTCATCCATCATATGGTGAGATATTTCATTTCTTGTACAATATGGGTCTTCAAAGGTTGCACAATGAAAGTTGAATGATTTAAACTAGAATAATAACTACCAAGCCCAAAAGAGAGTTTATGGCAACTGGCGAGCAAGGGCATTATCGTCCTTGTTGTCAACCTGATCTCATAATAGAAATATATTGAAGAATAATTTTATACAATAAAATAAGCTGTATAAAACATATCATGATGCATGTTATTATGCCATGACAACTCTCTATCAGTTGCAGATAAAATAAAACACACGAATTATAGTGTGAAATCAAAACAAAAAGATTACAAGAAAAGAACATTAATTTGATATAATGGTCATATTACATGAGCAAGTGATGAAGAAACATCCTTAACGATTAGTAGAATACTTCAAAAATCACCAATATGAAATGTTTGACTCTATGAGAATATCTTCTAGTCCACTGCTGCTTACAATCACACTTCAAACATAAATAAAAGCAACGGGACTGAGACAATTGACAAGCTATCTGACCTCCTTAGATGTCTACCATAGACCCAGTACTTGTAAGAGATGATTAGATTAAAAGACGATATAGTAGACTTAAGCTACATCCATTCTTGAGGGGAAAAACAGCCAACACTTCCATTCTAGATTTAAATGCCAAACGCATAGACCATCAGAGCACTCTCCCTTTAACACTTCCATTATGTATTTAGATTACAGGCCATCAGACTTCCACATCCACGCCCAGCCTGAGAAAAGAAAATATTTGATGGGGGAAGCAACGGTCCAGATCTGGAATGATTTAGGATTTTAGTTTAATTCGGTTTTAGTAGATTCATTTAAGATTTAGAATTTAATTGAATTTATTTGGATAGATTTGATTGAAATTTAATGTTATCAATAATTGCACATATAGTGCACGTATTGTAAACTATATATAACCATAGTGACTCTTCTGAAGATAGACTATGATTATGAAAATTTTGATAAGCTATTTGCATTGGTATTGGTTCGGATCCCCATGAATTGAATCATAGACAGTAAAGCCAAGATCCGGGTTGCCATTCGCAATCATATCCCTAAATTTCTACTCTAATTCCATGTTCTTCCCCAATTCCTCCAAAATCCCACCACATACCCTAAATCATCCTCCGTCCCACATCAATTTGGAATCAGAGCCGAAGTTCCTGAACTCAAAATATATATAGAGATAGAGATAGACTTGTGTAGTTCCGAAAGAATCGAGCCCAAATCCTTCCCACTCAAATACCAACATCCGACATTCAAATACAAGATCCACTCTGTTGAAGTTGATTGATATTATTTAAAGTAATTAAAAATTAAAATCAAGTATTTTGCATACTTTTTTTCCATCCAGCAAGCGGCGCAAAATGAACAGCCGAAAGTAGTAAGTTTGTTAGATTTATATCTTTAGACATACAAATCTTGATCTAGCCATTTGTTCATGATCTAAACATTTAAAAACTCCTACAAACTAATTTTTGTTAGGTTTCAAATGTTCTACATCGTTAAACTAACCAACTCACTATTTAGACCGTCTGTTATCCCCTACTTGATGCATGGGCAAAAAGTATTTAAAATACTTGATTTTTGATTTATAGATACTTGAAATAATATATATCAACTTCAACGGAGTGAATCTTGTATTCAGATGACGTAGGGTTGCATTTGAGTAGGAAGGATTTGGACTCGAATCCTTCCAGAATGACACAAGTCTTATCTCTATATAACATATTATTAATTTGTTAAAAAATTGGAACTTTTCTTTTTTGAAAGAAAAATTTACATGGAGATGTATTGACATTTTTCATCCGTGTAATATGATTTTTTCCACAATCCAGTATCATTTTAGTTCAGATTTAATCAAGAGTAAGTTATAGAGGCAAAACTTATACTTTAAAAATATACTTTTTTTAAAAAAAAAAAACATGTAGGTTATATTTATACCAAGTCAATGCGTTGGATTTTAGAACATATCACCAACATGTACATGCGTACCTAAAACATAAATAATAAGTATTTAAGTAGTATAAGTGAACCATGTGAATTTATAAATAAAGTAATAAATATTTTGGGTTTTTGGCACCCAACAATAAATTAATATCACTTTTGGGTACATAAATAATTTTCTTGTGCCAAACTCTTTTGCGTCCGCAATTTGGGTGGGGCCAATGTGAAAAGAATAAATTAAAAAAAGGTATGTGTGGCCGGTCACCTCAGCCAACTACGCACCACTTTCTTGTTATATATTGGAGATGGAGAAAGATGAGTAATATCCTTAACTCTACCTTTTTATTTAACTTTTTAAAAGAAATACTAATTCGGATTGCACACGATAGTCCTTTTTTTACCCAACATATCACATTACATCTCAAATATTTGTACCACTACCATATGTGTATTCATATTTATAAACGGAAAATACAAATATCCATTGATCCGCATTCAAAAATGAATACGAAACTAAATATAGAATGGATTATCCATGTCAGCTTGCTTCCCTATTTGATTGCTATCCTTGGTGAGAAGTAAGAAAAGTTCCAAATGGCAAACATTGGGTACAGGACAGACAAGGAGATCTCATGTCGAACAACGGTTGTCAAGCTATATGTCAAGACTATTAAGTTAATGGATACATGAATATACATATCTCATGCAGAAATTGATAAATTTCACATAAATATAAATATAATATCCTAATTATCATCTACTTAATGTAAATTGAAAACCCTAAAGTTACTGTGTTAAAAGAAGACTTATTCATATCGTGTAACAAAAAAAATAAATTATGATCTTTATATAGAACTTTATAATCTATAACCAATAATCATGAAGAATAACAAACAAACTAATAAACTAATAAACACATAATAATTAGTGTGCAAAATATTATGTCATCAGATAAAATTTGACATGTCAAGGATAAAAAATGAGGTAAGTTATATCTACCTCTATGTCATAGCGTTGAATACTCAAAAACAATATATCGGGAACATTTAAAAGAATGGAAGCAAGCAAAACTAAAAGACTAATATTTTTGTGGAATCTTTTAGTGTTGATAATTCGTTTTAACAGCAACTCTTGCCTCTCGTCAACCGGGCTTACACGTATCTTCTTGATGAACTCTAACTCATAGTCTTGCAGTTTGGAGACGAAATCACGTTCAAAGAGATTAAATTGTGATCTGCACAAAGCATTTAGGATTCATAATTCATTCACAAAATAGCCTTATGCTTAAAGCATAGACATTACAACACACTATACATCAAATCCTTTGCAGGCTAAATGGTTCCATGTCCGCATATGCATTTTGACAAAGACCTTGCAGCTTTGTCGTCTTGCCCGTGAGAGCATACACTCGCACCCTACACACTGTACAAGAGTGCAGAAAAAAATTACCCAAACTAGTTGCTTGCCTCATCAATGGTTTGAAATGATCTGAACTGCTTGTAGTGTTAGAATGCCCAATGTGTAGAGAGAGGATCAAAAACTGAGATGATAGAGTTTTTAAACTCATTGACAGAGGATCATTCGACTGGGCGGTCAACCGACGTACACAAGAGAAGGAATCGGTCAACCGCCAGTCGACCGACGTACACAGAGAAGAAAACCTCACGTTGGCGGTCAACCGCCCCAACTCTATCATTAACAGAGAGTTGGGGAGTCTACGCGGTCGACTGAGCAGTCGACCGCATACTTGGAGCAGTCGACCGACAGTCAAATCTGAGCAGCGTTCTTGCCCTGACCAGCACTGTTTAGGAGTGTTTTTCTTCTCTCTACAAATAAAAGACTTGAAACTCATTTTTGGGTTAATCTTTACTTAGTGAGTTCTTAAGAGAACATTGTAATCCTCTTGTAATCTTGTGTAAATCATCAATAAATCTCTCTCTTCTGTCCCGAGGACGTAGGCAATCTTGCCAAACCTCATTACATGCTTGTGTCTCCTTCTCGTTGGGTTGTCTGTGATCTAAAGTTTGTTCTTGGCAGTCTCTAAGTTCAACACACCGTACTCTCGTGAAAGCAATATACTTCTTATACGATCCAAGCCGTTCAATTATTTCCAAGGACTGCATGTTACCAACTCATCAATCTGAGAAAATACAAAACAATCAATCACCATCCCCTCTCCTATATATCCCCTCTACGCAAAGCTCTGGCTTTCATCTCTGTTGGACAAAAATCTGTGACCAAAGAAAGATCTCATCATTCTTCTAAAAAGAAAACCTCGACCTATTGGCTTGAGTTACTCATGTGGTTATATGGTTTTTCAATCGAGACTTTAATTGGGGTTGGATGATATCGGGAACTATGGTACCTCAAATACGAAGAAAGACACTGCATCTCCCACGTTTTGTGCTGGTTTTGTCCACCTGGACTGATCCATCAATTCATCTAGTGTATGCATGTACGTATATGATTTTTTTTCTGTAATTTCTCTATATGATGATTATGATCCTTAGCTCTGGGGATTTGCAAGTAGTTGCAATAATCTTTTTTGTGATCATGATGTTGAAATATTATTTGGTGTATACCAATAGATTGCTCAAGAATTTGAATGTTTTTCTTTTAACTTTAATAGAAAGAAATGTACATACAATTGTTTAGGTATTTCACAACAAAGAACTCTACCTTCTTCTAAAGGGGAGGCATTCTAAAAGTTATTCTTGATACAGAATACTTATGAAACCAGCAATAATAAAACTTTGGAAAGGAATAAAAATCAGAATTGACCAAATTGAGCTGCATCACAATAAAGATTGAGCTGGAACTACAAGCAGCAACATTTACACTGATTTTGACTTGGCTGAGCTCAGGTCCAGTGTGAATAACCCCAAGAAAAACCCTCCCCCATCAAGCAACCTCCAAATGATCAACTTCGGAGTATAAAGCAAAATATACAGAAGATCATCTATCTGTGTCAACATCATTGAAAATAGCAGTATTAATGGACAATTCTCAGTACATACTGTAACATGCCAATTGAAACATACAAGTGCATGTTTGCTTGAAAGTGCTTGAGAAAGAATAATTACAAACTGTAATTCTTTTGTCATATAGAATCAATTGAGAACCATACTTTGATGTTTAACTTCTGGTTTCCATTTTGAAGATTTGTCCCACCCCAATATTCATGATCTCTCATTCATCCCACAGCCTGCTTATTTCTGAGATGCGATAATTTTTTGTCCTTTTTTCTGCCCTAATGCAAAAGAGAAAGAGATTGAGTAACATGTTGCTTACCTCGTCAATTGTTTTAAAATTTGAACTCATGAAATTTGAACGGTACGTTGCCAACTCATTGATCTGAAAAGATACAAGACTACCAATCTTCTATTTAATTGTCAACCAAAATCTAATTTGTTTTAGTCCACCTCCCAAAGCCCCAAAGTCCCCGGTTCCAATCCCTCTTGCATCACTCTATAACCTGTTGGATGTGTATTTGATTTTGGAGGGAAAACTTGAGTTTCCTTTTATTTGCCTTTGATATTTAGTCCCACATTGGATACACCAAGAAAAGTTGAGTAGTTTATATACCAGCTCTTCTATTGTGTATTGTTATGAATGTTAGTCCATAGGCCACCTTTCCACACGCGCGCGCGCGCACGCCGAACCGATCCGGGCTGGGTTCGGGTTCGGATGGCGTGCGCTTACGACCTACGGACACGAATGTAGCTCCGTTCAGGTAGCTTCTTTCTGTCACTATGGCCAACCCTGTCCTCTCTAAGAGTGTAAAACCTGAGAATTTTTTTAACACATTTCAAGAGGTGAGCAAACCAGATGCAATACTGGTTGACCACTTTAGAACTCATTTCAGCCACAAATGATTCAATTCTTACACTTTCTCCTAAACCATCACCTACACTATCATCACATGTTGAAACTACTCCTTCAACTCCTTCATCATCTATTTGAAACCTGATGAGATTGACTATCATTGTCTCCATAGGACTCTTAGTGCACTCTTTGATAGTCTATATGACATGACATATATTATGAATATAAGAGTGTCAAAGAACCGTGGACAGCATTTGAGAGAGAATATTATCTCGATGATGCTGGAATCGAAAGATTCACCTCCTCCTCCAATAAATTCATGTTGTCTGACAACAAACCTATCAATGATCAACTTCATGAATTTCAAGTTATCTGACATCTTCAATCGAAAGGAAACCAATTCTTCGACGATTACAAGGTGTCATCTCACTGATAAACTCCCTCCTTCCTGATCAGCCTTTGCTGGACACCTCCGTCACAAGTAAGGTCACCTTACCCTTTTCAAGACCTTTTTCAAGCCCTTAAAGCGATTTGTTTAGAAGACCAGCGTACGCAAAATTTCAAAACCAAGTTTGAATTGAAAGCAAAGTCAACTTGGTGGAAGATAAGGCTAAGCGTAAATTTATGAATCCCACGAGCAAGAAATTCAAGAAACCCAATCACTTTCATTCTTCTCCTCATGCAAACTCTTTTTCTTTCAAACCGTTGCAATCTTACTCCTTCAAACCCAAAATCTTAGGCCAGAAGACCGATGAAAGATTCTACTACGTCTCCGGAAGAACCAATCACTTGACGCCCCAATGTTTTAACTGGAAGACGGAACCAGTCAAAGCTCAACCTAGAGGAAACGGAAGAAATGGCAAGTACAAGGTCATCATGTGGAACTGAACTCCAACTCTTTTAGGTTTAGATCCCTCTCTTTCTATTGTCAACTCCGTCACTTTCTTCTCGGACTGGTGGTTAGACTCAGGAGCTAATATTCATATCTGCACTGATCGCTCCTGATTTAAATCCTATCAGGAACAACATAGAGGAAGCGTGAGCCTGACAGATGACTCCACTAGAGAGATAAAAAAACTGGATGCATTGATATCAAAATGACCTCAGCAAAATTTCTAACTCTTCAAGATGTTCTACATGTACCCACATTTCGGAGAAATCTGATAGGCGAAAATTCTCTTTTTAGAGCTGGCTATAGGATTGTGAAAGAATCCAATAAGTTTATAATCTCCAAGTCAAATGTTTTCTTTGAAAAGGGTTTTATTTGATGATGGCCTTTTCCGGCTCAATGTAATCAATCCTTCTGATAATAAAAACTCTATTCCTGTTGCTTTGAACATTAAGTCTTTTGAAATCTGGCATGAAAGATTGGGACATGTCAACTTCAATTCCATCAAGAAAATGATTAACTTGAATTTCATTCATAAGTCTTCTTCTGACTCATCTTCTAAATGTGAAATATGTGTTCAAGGCAAATATGTCTGAACACCTTTTCATTCTAACAAAAGAAATTCTAAACCCCTAGAGGTTATTCATAGTGATGTGTGTGACTCGAACAGAGTTCTCAGCCGAGACGGTAAAAGACATTTTGTGACATTCATTGATGACTACTTCAAATTCTGTTACACATATCTTCTCAAATTCAAGAATGAAGTTTTTGATTGGTTCAAGGTGTATAAAGCCAAAGCTGAGAATCAACTTGAGAGGAAGATCAAGATCCTAAGATCTGATCATGGGAAAGTATACCTCAAATGATTTTTCAGAATTCTGCCAAGAGCACGACATTATTCATGAGGTAACTGCTCCATACACACCTCAACCAACGGTGTAGCTAAACGAAAGAACAGAACACTGGTGGGTATGGTAAACTGCATGTTACTCAGCTCAGGTGTATTCGAGAACCTTTGAGGAAAAGCTCTCCTTTCAGCATGTTTCATTCTCAATTGGTTTCCCAAAGAGACTCCGACGTTACTCCCTATGAACGTTGGAAAGGGAGAACTAACATTCAATTCTTTAAAGTCTGAGGTTGCTTGGCTAAGGTTTCAATACCAGAACTGAAGAAAAGAAAATTCGGCCCTAAGACTATTGATGCTATCTTTATCGGATATGCGCTAGATGGCAATGTTAACTGATTTCTAGTGAATTACTCTGAGATCAGTGAAATATCCAACACCACCATCATTGAAGCTAGGGATGATGTTTATTTTGAAAACATCTTTCCTTTCAAATCAAGAATTCCTAGTGATCCTTCTTATATTGTATTTCTGATAATCCTTCTAGTTTTGCTCCTGTAACTGACTTTGAACCTAGAAGAAGAAAAAGAACTAGGACTCTCACATCCTTCGGTGAAGACTTCTTTATCTATCTTGTATAAGGTGATCCTAACTCCAAGGAAATAATAGACTCCTCTGAATCTCCTTTCTAAAAAGAAGCCATTGACAGTGAGATCAAGTCTATATTGGAGAACACTAGAATTCTCACTGACCTTTCTTTAGGATGCAAACTTGTAGGTTGTAAATAGATCTTTAAGAAGAAACTCCAATCCAATGGCACTATCGGCAAATACAAAGCCAGATTAGTTATCAAGAGTTTTACCCAACAAAAAAGTATTGACTTCTTTGACACCTATTCTCCTGTTATCAAAATCTCCTCTATCAGAATCCTTCTTACACTTGCATCAATTCATAACATGTTCATGCATCAAATGGATGTCAAGACTGTTTTCTTGAATGGCAATCTCGAAGAAGAGATCTATATGGACCAGCCAGTAGGATTCATAAACAATGGACAAGAAAACAAAGTGTGCAAACTAGTGAACTCATTGTATGAACTTAAACAAGCACCTAAACAATGACACCAAAAACTTAACAAGTTGTTGCACAATTTGAAATCACTTTCCATGAACATGATAAATGCATTTATTCTAAGAACTTTGATAATGATTATATAATTCTTTGTCTAAATGTAGACGATATTCTTATTCTTCAAACTTTTCTTGATGCAATTCAAAGGGTAAAAGATTATCTCTTCCTAAACTTTGACATGAAGGATCTAAATCCTGCCGATATGATACTGGGAATGAAAATATCCAGAACTTCTGATGAAATTCCATTGAGTCTATCTCATAGCATTGAAAGAATATTTCACAAGTTTGATTTTTATAACTCTAAACCTATTTCTACACTCCATGATTCTTCAATGCTTTGAAGAAGAATACGGGTGAGCATGTGTCTCAACTGGAATATTCTCAATTGATAGGTTCACTTTTCTACATTTTCAATAAGACTAAGCCTGACATCTCTTATGTAGTGGGTAGACTAAGCAGATACACTAGTAACCATAGTAAAGAATACTGGATTGCACTAAAAAGAGTTTTCAGATACCTTAGAGGCATTATTGGCTATTGCTTGACTTACACTAAAAATCCTGATGTCATAGAAGGGTATAGTAATGCCAACTGGATCACTGACTCTCACAGTATTAAGTGTACTACTGAATATGTTTTTATGTTTGATGGTGCTAATATGTCCTGAAAATCTTGTAAACAAATAGTGATTTCAAAGAGCACTATGGAGTCTGGGCTCATTGCTCTGGACACTACTTGCTTGGAAGCTGAATGGTTAAAGAATCTTCTGTCTGAATTCCATATCGTGCCTAGACTCATACTCCCAATCTCAATTCATACTGATTCGAGATCCACCATTGAGATTCTAAAGCAAGAGAATGCTAACAAAAAGATGGACAGACATTCTGATCAGACTCAAGTCTGTACAGCGCCTATTGGGCAAAGTTGTGATTCTATACTTTGTAAAGTCCAAGAAGAATCTGACTGACCTATTGACTAAGGATCTTTTTAGAAGTGTGGTTCTAGAATCATCGAGGGAGATGGGGTTAAGCCCATAGTAAGTTGACCGACAGCGAGAACCCAATCTACTTGATCAGGAGCTGGTTCCGTGAAAGAAGTTCAATGTGATAGCGACAAACTGGACTGGTGATACTCGTGTAGAGCATCGACCTGGATATGTTTATATCTCATATGTAGCATTGTAGCTACTGCCCCTTTCTATGGTGATAATGCTCTCATAATACAGCTAGGTAAGACTGAATTAAACTCTTAATAAGTCCAACGCATGAAGTGTGGAGGATATAAAGTCTGGTTGTACACTGTAGTACCCTTGGAGGACTTACCTACATGAGAGAAACTGTGATGGCCGCGGTTGGGGGATAAAGCTGACGCTAGAAACTTCTCATTAGTTGGTTATTGTGAGCATAACCTTTAACGCTCAACCTGCTCGCTCAATAGATAGACTTACTGTAAGTGTTTTTCATCAATATCTAATTAAAGAGGCCTAATTCAAGGCATAGTCCATTATGTCTCTCAGGTGACGATGAAATTCACTAAGAGTAAATTCAAGGCCGAAAGCTACCAACCCTAAATCCATAGTATGATGTTGCCGAAAAATTTTCTCTTGTTTCTGATTTATGATTTGTGTATATCATATTGCTTTGTTTTGTCATTCCTGAAACTATAGTTTTGGGGGGTTTTTGGATGTGTATTTGATTTCAAAGGAAAAACTTGAGTTTTCCTCTATTTGCCTTTGATATTTAGTCCCACATTGGATACACCAAGGAAAGTTGCGTGGTTTATATACCAACTCTTCTATTGTCTATTGTTATGAATATTAGTCCATGGGCCACCTTTCCACACACGCATACACACCGAACTAAACCGGGCCGGGTTCGGGTGCGCGCGCCCACGACCTGCGGACACGAATGCAGCTCCATTCAAGGAGCTCTTGGACCTGCTACATTTTGAAAAAATGATTTTTCGGAGCTAAATCCAAACTTCTGGGCAGAGTAACCTGACTTAGAATTATTTCTGAGCACCTGGGACGCGGTGTGATTCCCAAGCACTTGGACTCGGAGTGGACGCCGAGGGCTCGGAATCATCTCGAGTACTTGGACCCGAGGTGAACTCAGAGCGACCCGAGCACTTGATCTCGGATTGAACCCCAAGTAATTGGACTCAGAATGTTTCCGAGCTCCATCTCACTCTCTCGAGTACTTCACAATTACTATTTTGACCCAGTAAAAGCGGATCAGCAAACATACTGAGTTGTTGCAAATTAATTGCAACAAACCTGAACGTGTGCTTGATTTGTGCGAGTACTGTTAGTAACGGATAGTGCTCTGTGCCTATAAATAGAGCCTCTCTCTGTTCATTCTCATACACACAGAAAATTGAGATCTACAGCTACATTCATTTTTCTCTTACTGTCATATTTCTTCAAGTTTTATTTCAATTTTCTGCGCAACAATTTTCGTCTGAATAAGAGGCTCTACCTACTGTCTTATGCCGAGTGTTGGTGATTCCGAGAGATTTTTTTACCGCTACTGGATAAAGCTAAATCAGCATCTGAATAAGAAGACAGGTTTTTGATTCTTTAAGACAGTGACTACACGACTACATTCCTCAGACCAGATTTAATTACATATATTATGTTTTAATTTTGTAGCAGTATACTAGGAAACTTAATTTAATTTGTTTTGTCAAGATAATTTATTTGCATGTTTTAAGAAAAAGCACACTGTCAACCAACATAACCACCAAAGACACTATGAATTTGGTTTCAATTACAAATTCTGCATCTGAATTTGTCATCTGAGATCCTTCCCTCATTTTCCACTAGTCCGCTGGATTCTGGTTATTGATCCAGGAAAATTTGTGACCGTTCGCTGAAATCATAGA
This sequence comes from Agave tequilana, assembly GCA_038442645.1. Taxonomy (NCBI): domain Eukaryota; kingdom Viridiplantae; phylum Streptophyta; class Magnoliopsida; order Asparagales; family Asparagaceae; genus Agave; species Agave tequilana. The sequence goes on from JAVJIF010022866.1 coordinate 22,343, forward strand.
ACCTAAAGGAATTTGTCACTAGCAAGTTGAGAACCTTAGGAATTTGTCCCTAAGCAAGCTGAGGAATTTTTATAATAAATGAAAGGAAAGTAAATGTAATTATTTGGGTGCAACAAAAGCATTTGTTCAATCATGCAAAATGAAAAACCCTATTATGAATGACACAAGGAACAGTTACTCTTATGATAGAATGACTTGTGAATTCTACAATCAGAATTTGAAAAGGAAAAAAACATAAAATAAATATTAAATTGAGCAAATACCTCAGGTGTACAATTTTCATCTCATTCAAGATGGAGGAGCTGCAAAAGTAGGACTTCACTCTGTCAATTTAGTGGGGTTGAACTTCACACTGTCTTAGCGTATAGAATGAATTACCAGTATACATACCAACATAATCACAAACTGTTTGCTTGAAGCGCGAATGAACATTACAAACTACTCTTTTGTCGAACAGCAGCAATTGACAAGAACGATATGGGGATAATTCATGTGAGATATCTTACCCACGCTTTAATCTTTAACTTCTGATCTTCATTTTTGAAGGCTCGTCGCAGTTTGTACAGTAATCTATACACATCATAAACACCTGACACATATGACAAACTGCAGTTAGATGTTAACCATTAATCTCGGACATAAGCTGCAGTTTTTTTCTCTCATTGACCATGTTTGGGTAAAGTGATACTTTTGTTGATATAGTCCAATTTACAAGTAATCCAGAAATGAAGAAATTTGTATCTGACAACAGCACCTTGTCATCTGGTAATATGAGCAATAAAGGAATTGAGCTCTTCTCTAGACGATCCACCTTCCATTACCGATTGCCGAATTCCCTCACTCAATGTTTTAATTCTCCGCCTTATCTCTTGCCCTTCATCCAGCACCATCACCCTCCTGATTGATTCCTCTATCTGTTCTGCCTGCACAGTCGCTGCTCTTTGAGCCCACTCTCTCACCAACACCCCGACCTTCAAGTACTCTGTCACCACCAGCGCATTTCTCGGCTGGTCAGAGTGCATTGGCCATGCAATGATCGGCACCCCCATGGTGAAGCTCTCCATGCACGAATTCCATCCACAATGGCTCATAAAACTACCTGTCGATGGATGGCTCAATATCTCAAGCTGAGGCACCCAATCTGTCACGACAATCCCCACTCCTTCCGTTGTCTCTTCGAATCCCAATGGTAATTTCCTTCGATTGCCGTCATCTTCAGCTGCAAAAATGTTACCTCTATCAGCATCTCTCAGAACCCATAAGAATCGTTGCCCGCTGTGTTTTAGCCCAATTGCGAGTTGTTCAATCTGCTCGTCTGAAATAGTAGACAGGGTACCAAATGAAACGTAGATAACTGAAGCCAGTGGTTGCTTGTCAAGCCACTCCACACAGTGGTGCGGCTGGCCATCTGTTGCTTTGACAGTACTAACAGGAAACGTAGGGCCGATTGCGAAAAGTTTCTTATTTTGATACTGAGCAAGCAGATCAATGAACTCTCCCTCAATCAGCCGGCAGGTGTTGATAAGCCAGCCAGCTTCTATGGTTGTATCAGTGTCTTGTTGCTTCGCAAAATTGAAAAACTCTTCGGTACACTCATCCTCGAATGGAGCAAGGATCATGTCCAGAACAGCTTTGGACGGTCTTGGACCGTCTGCAATGTGTTTATCATTCCAGAGGAGGGAGTAGGAAAGATTGAAGTAGGCGGGAACACAAAGGAACCTGAAAGACTCGATATTGGGCAGCATTGCGGCTGCATGGCTAGCAAAGGACGTCAGAGGCTCATGAACAATGACAACACGGCGAAAGGTGGCTGAGAGGGAGAAAAGAAGAGAAGACAAGGGAACTTTCATGTGCACTGATGCATTGAACAAGGGTTGGAGGTGGGATGGGAATTTGAGGGGAGAGGTGGTATCCGGTGGTGGAGTAGGGAAAGGAGGGAGGGGGAGATCATGGAAGTGGATATTCGGATGGAAATCAAGTCCCAGCCGTAGAAACGGGTCTTGACCTGACGATTGTGCGTGGCGGAGCTGGCATAGTGAACTTGAATGCGGCCGGAACCATGAGAAGAGAGGTAGAGACAGAAGCTGAGGAGCTGGTTGAGGTGGCCTTGGGCTGGAAATGGTACTACAACCACTGCAACTTTATGTGCCTCTTCCTCCATTGCTCGAACTATCTGTCTACACGATCAGTACAAATGCCTTGATATGTACGGCTTGGTTTTCTCTATTAGTTTCCACCTTCTGTCCCGCTTTGCATCATGTTCAGTCTCTGTTATATAAACACACTGTATCAGACGACAATTATTCCAGACGTTCTATGTGATGGGTTTTGGGCCAATAATGTACATTAAAGAATCTGAACAATTTTCCTTGTACAGCTGAGTTCGTTGTTAGCTCTAAGAAGACTAAATTAATATTATTGTGTAAGTTTGAACTTTATCTTCTAGAACTCTACCAAACAGATCCAAATATATCTTGTTTAAAACATTCAGGAATTACTAGACCTGATGTACTATTTTCCTGATTGGCTATTTAATAAACATTGACCAGTTTAGGATTGTGTTTGAGAATGAACTGAACAAAACTTTAGTTTCAATGTAACTAATTCCAAAAGGTCCTTTATAAAAGAAGATTAATTAACAAAAATTTGATATGGGTAGGCATCTGCCCCTAAAAGTAACTAGAATCTTCCTTCAAAGTATAGAGCAGAGCTACAAATACTGGTGGGTTAGCCCACTGGTAATACCCCTCTCCGTCAAGGAAGAGGCTTTCAATTCCTGCAATTGTCGAACGGAGTATTTAATTTGGGTAATTAGTGATGTGTGCGTGTGTATAGGCTGGAGGGATATCTCCGTCCTCTTTCTCAAAATAAAAAGGAAGAGTAGAGCTACAAATGTAAAAACTGATTGGTGACACCACTAAGTGAATGACACATTAGCTAGCCCCTGGAACCCATGTTGTCGAATGTTGGCCTAACAACTGTCAACTTCAATGAGAGGTCTCCAATGTACCCAAGATGGGTTGAAAGAGAAATGATTCTATGAGAAGAAAATTTCTGTGGATTCAGAAGAGACCAGAAGGGTGGAAAGGGAGCTCTTAACTATAGAAGGAAGAATCATGTTGGTCAATGCAGTCCTTTATACCATCCCCGCTTACTTCCTATGCTTTTTTGCTCTATCAAGATGGTTGAAAGAGAAATTGATTCTCTGAGAAGAAAATTTTTGAGGGGTGCTACACATAAAATGGGAAAGGCATTTAGCCCAATGAGCTGGAAAAGGGTCTGTAAACGCAAGAGTATGGTGGTTTAGGAGTCATCAATTTGCGGGATTTTAACATTGTCTTCCTCCTCAAATGTAGGTTGAAACTATTTGCGGAACCTACTCGTAAGTGGGAGACTGCTGTCTCACAGCTATCGCTCTCCCTAGTTGGTGGTCGGACATGCGCAACAATAGAGCAGCCGCTTCACCACTCTAGAGAGGTGTGAGTACCGTCAAGGACATTTTCTTCCTTGGTATCTCGAAGGAGGTAGGCAGCAGTAGAGGAAAGAGGTTCTTGCTTGATAAATGGTGTTCATACGTCCCGTTGGGAAAGCTACTCCCAAACATTTTCAATCGTGCTGCTAACCCAGAGGTTCTGGTGCATTTGAAATGGTCAGGAGCAGGGTGGATTATACCTGAAAATCCTGAGAAGAGAGAAGATCTCTCGTAACTTCTTCCAGTTACTCTGATACATATCGGTGATATTAGAAACAGACCGACATGAGAGTGGGATCCTAAAAGGAATTTTTCAGTGAATAACGCCTACTATAGGCTGAACGATGGGGGCTTCAGATGCCATTTTGCCAAAAGTAATATGAAAGGTTAAGGCGCCGCCTAAAATTGGAGCATTCCTCTGGTTGGTCGTCAATGGAGCCCTCCTAACGTGGGACAACCTTATGAAGAGGAAATGGCATGGACATAACATTTACGTTATGCGCGCCAGGGTGGGAAATCCATCGATCACCTTTTTCTAGGTTGCCCATTCAGCCATCAGGTCTGAGAGAAGATGGCTCAATGCTTCAAAGTGTGAATCCCTCAATTACCGACGAGTTTGAAAACCCTATGATCCTCTTCGAGATTGATATCTCTCACCAAAAATGATAGTTTTTTTTGGGATCTTGTTGCGACAACTGTTCTTTGGGGAATCTGGAGGGACCGAAATAATAGAATATTTAATGACTTAACCAGATCACCCAAAGAAACTTTCTGCATATGTCTAACATTCTTTACCTATTGGATGCATCTCCTATCAGGTACTTCTAGGGGGTTGGTTAGGAGGATTGTGGAGCTACCACAAATAGACGAGGCCTCTGATACCCCCATCAGAGGGGGCGCGGGGAGGGGACGATAAGGACTCTGACTTCATGTGATTAGTGTCATCTAAGACCTCATTCTGACTTTTATTGCAGGGGTATCCTGCTTTTGTTTCAGGGAGCTTCATGTTCTCTTGTGTTGTGTTTTGTAGTTGATGTTGTCCGTTTTATTTTGCTTTCCCTTCCAACACCTGAGTGTTCACGGAAACTAGTTGGTTATTTGGGAGGGTTTGATGCGTTTTTTGACGCACATGCTTTGTGGGTTGTTTTGTTAAAATCTTTTTAATGGAACGCAGGGGACCGATATAGATTCACCGTTTACTCTAAAAAAAACAACTATCAACTTCAATAAATCTTGTCGTTTACACTGGAAAAAAAAACCTATTAGTAATTATCTAATATTTACATAGAATCTGTGCCTTAAAAATTCCAGTACAAGTACAGGTCTGAGTTTTCTTCTTATTGTTTTAAAAAGTTTCCAATATGTTAATTTAAAACATAAGGAGTTCGAAACCAAACTTAACTTGGGTTATTATCTGCATTGTCAATGGTTGATGACACTTTGTGTCCGACAGAAGGACTTTTAAATATAGCAATCAGATACCATGTTAACTTTAACCACTTAATGCAAACACTCGACGTAATAGAATGTGGGCCAATTATGTATATTAAGTAACAAACTGTATACCCAAGGGTTCAAGCTAAATATGTTCTCAGGAATGAACATAACACATGGAACATAGAATGTGATTCACATTAACACAAGATAGATCAAAGAAAAAAGAACAAAAGAACCATGGCACATGTAAAGCATGACCTCTTGAGATCTCATGCTTCTGATACCATATTAAACAACAATCGCACCTAAAAGTTCAAGCTGTTGCATGGCTAATGACATATATCCATGCATAAGCAATCTTAGTACATGCCTAACAGTGATAAATCCAACAAAAAGAAAGCAATATATCCCACAGGAACTATGTTGTAACTAGCCAGAATCAGATTATCCCCCCTTACTAGAAGTTCCCAAGAAATAAGAACTAATATCCAAATCTATAAATTCAATAGTCATATGACAGGCTGGATATCTGTTGAGTGACCAAGACCAGGACAAAGTTTGTCCTCGTTGTCAGATGGAACAATGTCCCGATCTCAACTCGTGGTCAATACAAGGGTATTTTGACAGTATGTGAAGATACTGCCTTCTACAGAAAGGGTGATGGAACCGTCAGAACAATAAGAGACACACAATGTGGGAGAACATAGATTGTGCGGCAATATAATTGCATTCGACTGATGACCCACGTCATATATGTCATGCGGGTCAATATGTGATTAAGCCACAAAATCAACCTGCAATTTATCATGCAGATGCTTAGAACCGCAATCCATATAATAGCCGCATAGTCATTAAAGGGTTTTCATTGTGTGAGTGCATAGAGCTACACAACGCGGTTAATGACCCCATAACTCTAATACGTTGAATTAGTATAAAGTAATTTATTGTTATACTTAACACTTGTTTAGTTTAATGCATCATGTACAAGTTATTTATTGTTATTAGTTTTTTTTTTTAATTTATTTAACATGTTAGGAATTGTTAGGAATTTTAAGATGTTCATTGTTAGTCTTTTAACTAGTTAACTTGTTAATTGTTACAAGCGAGGGCGTAGCAACAACACCTTATTGAAGTAGCGCGCGCTATGGCAACACAATACGTCACAGGGTGGGGGCCTGTTGTCTACTCGTGAGCCTTCATTGCCCTGTTATGTAACTTCCCTTCTTTGTCCGTCCACAAGGCAGTCAAAGGAAAGAGAGAAGGGCGACTATAACGCAGGAGTCGTGGTGGTTGTATGCCATGAGGTCCCTATAGACAAGGGGGCAGGTGAATCATTGCTTTTGAACGTAGGCAGCCCTCTACCAACCATCCCATTGCATTCCTCTAGTAGAATATTGTAGTGTCTCAGACCTTACTTTGTTAGCTATGTTATTAGTTGTTACTTGTTACCTAGACTCATTTACTAACATGAGACATGACTCCTTTCAATTTTTTGTATTATATCTAGAAATTTTCTCATATATTTTCCACACTCAGTTTTTTATGAACATTTTAGAATTAAAAAAAATGAGAAATGTTTTGCCCATGCAATGTATAGAATTAAATTATGTGCTTCATAATCCCAAGCACGCATAATTTATGCGCACAAAATAACATTGGAGATACATGATTCCCTGAAGGGCATCACACATGACACACTATTAGCTCGTGAGAACCATCAAGGTTAAACCCGAGCCACTTCCCTCTCCTCCCCCTCCCCTACCCATTACATTACCCCACCAAACCCCAAGGATTTTACTAATCAACCTTTGCTCTCTCTCGCTCTAAGGGAAGATCCAACTAGAAATGAAGTTTGGGCATGATTTTGTAGTTGGTTATGGGAAGGGCAATGAGTTGATCATTTCAAGTGTTGACAAAGTGGGTGGTGATGTTGACTTGGCCAATTAGATTCTAGGCCTAGCCCAAAAGGTTGACCTATTCCTAGTTTGGATTGGATTAGAGAAGCGCACAATATGGACCACCGACTCGAATCAATGAATGAGATCCGTTGAGACATTATGAGACTACTATATCTTCTAGAACTAGGGTTGGCCTCCTCTATATAAGGAGGCTAAGCCCTCTCTTTCTCTTTATACAACAAGAGACTTGCAACTTCTCCTCTACTCTAGCCTCCAACAAAAGTGTCCTCTTCTATCTGGATCGTGAATAGTGAAGAGGGTTCTCACACCGGCTCGTGTAGTTCCCTCCACCGTCAAGAATAAGATCGTTCTTTCGTGAAGAAATCCTTCGAATCAAGAGGTACGCTTCCGTTATGGTATATATATGATTTACGCACGTTCGTATGTAGATACCCAAAATATTACACGTGATGTCGAGGATGGTCTTCGTTGATGGCCTAATATGATGGTGATTATAGCCATGGTCGATGATGGCCTAATATGATGGTGATTATGGCCACGGATGGAATTAATTGAGCATGTGTAGATATTGCTTATGGAGCGTCATCTTTTTGCTAAGCCTTGATGTGGTTATCAACATTTGAGCAAACCGATAGAAACCACTAGTGATGTAAACGGGTCAAGTCGGGTAAGTTTTGAAGCATTTTTAAATCCGGACTCAAAAATCGGGCGGGTTTTGTAGAGGGATAAAACCCTCCTGTCAGGTTTTGGGCGGGTTCGAGTTCCAACGGTTGGACAGGTTGAGCGGGTTATACTCCAAAATTAGTGGGTTAACTATATTTTTTAAGATAAATGTTTAGTTAATATTAAGTTTTATTACCTAATAATTACACATTGAAGTATATTTAAAGTCATGTGATGGATGAAGATATATGTATTTAGAGAAGTAATTAGTATAAAGTGTTAATATATTAAGATAACTAGTAACCAAATATCTTATATTTATTGCGAGTATCGGGCGGGTTAGAGTGTCAATGCGGGTTCGGGTTTTAACGGGTTTGGGTCGGGTGGGTTTTGGAAAAAAATAATAAAACCCGCCCGTCGGCTTTCGGGCAGGTTTCAAAGGCTTTAGAAACCCAACCCGATCCACACCCTAGAAACCACGTTGCCACATATGGGAAGAAGGAGATGGACGAGAACTGAGCTCGCACAAAGTACACCAACCACTAACCATCTTTACCATCAGCCTTTTCACTTGATGGAGCAATATTTCTTTGCAGTATACTCTTTGTACTTGTTAGTTTGTAAAAGTACTTTCCTGATGTTGTTTTGTATATCAATTGGTAGTCCTATGGGTGTCTAGGTGATAGGACCCATCTTATTTTCAGTTTTTGAAACCTTATGCACTATCAAAGACTAAATTAGTTCTGTCAGGACCTTTCAGATTGAAATTCCTCTGACCATTTTACTTTAAAAAAACATTTTTTTTACTGATGACAAAAAGTTAATGAAGGAAATCCTTCTTTAGCACTGAAAGCAGATAATCAATTTTTCTGTTCGTTTATAAAATTTATTTGGAAGTTCTTCAAAGATTTTATTTCATAGTAAGGGGTATACTGCTTTCCATTTTATATTATTCTCTATGGTCAATGTGGAAAGGGATGAATGTGAGAAAAATTTAAAGTCTGACCCGGGATAAGGTGGAATATTTTTTTTTTTTTTTTTTTTTTACAGTTTGGACAGTGAAAATGGCTGGATTTTCTCTTAAAAATCTTTGATTAAAGAGGTCATTATCAATATACGTCCTTATGTTTAAGAAAATTGGAAAGTACACTTTGTGGTAATCGACCTTTACAGCTTAACTCCATCTTAGCCTTTTGAGTCTTCAGGAATGCTTACAATTTGGGCCGATAATTAACAAGGTTTCCAAGGAGAAAGTGCTAATATGTGTGCCACTAGTATTACTGATCAATAAAGGATTATAGGAGAAACAACATGCTATTGTGAATTTTCATGCTGAAACTAATACCCTTCTGAATGTATTTAATCCAAAAGTGGGAACAACACCAGACAACACAAATCTTTTTTCTTCATGTACCTTCGTTAACGGCCACCCCTTTGTAAAACTCACAACCATCTTATACTTTTTGTGCCTCAATTCATATTAATTTTGGTTCCCTACTTTTGCCCACTCCTTCAACTATGACTCCTGAGTGGAACAGTCATCGATGTCCATCGCATATGTCCATCCTGTCATAAATGATTCTTCCTCATCTTATCCCCAATTGTCAAGATCTTAAAAATTCACACATTTTCATCATATATTTTACCATATATGTTGTTCTTCAACTTAACATTCTCATTTAACCTGCAATCATTCTCTAGGCATGCTATCCTCAGGTTTGCCTCTTACATCCAATTAAAGAATCTACATTCGATTGTAATTAACTTTAGTCCCATGTTGTAATAGAATGGAAGTGTGAAATCTTAATATGTGATTAGGATCAAAGCCTAAACTTTCAAACACTAAAGTGGTCTCAATTTATTACTGATGTCTCATGTATCAATCTCTTATTGCTAGAACAAATCTGCATTAGAGCAAATGGTGCCAATTTAGGCAAAGTTAAGTATAGCATTGCATGATGGTGCATACGGATTAATGAACCAATACTTTCTTGTAGATATGTGTTAGGCATGTGATGAAGACAATCATAGGGATCTATAGTCGCTTCAAGACATGCGCAGTACAATCGTATGGATCAATTCCAAAAGTGATTCTGGAATTTAGAACTAAGTTGGGGCTGATTGCAACTAGTTGTCTTAAGGATCTAAACTCCGGGATCCAGAGATAGCTACAGGAAAACACAAAGATAAAGGCGATGAGACAGTTAAGGTACATAACCAAGATATGACATTATCATAGACTTATCCACATGTTATCCGGGACAATCAGCTATAAGGCAAGGTGGAGATCATTGGGCTGCCTCACATCCAATTAAGCTCCCAAGTTAAAGAGAAGGAAATTTCGGGTTAAGGTTTTACTCCCACATTGAGGATGGCTATAAAAGTGGGTGCTTAATGTGATTGGGATCAAAGACCTAAAGGGTCAATTGTTTAGGTCAAAAGCAGTTCTATATGTAATGAATTTTAGATCCTTCTAGATAAAACTAAATCTAAAAACCCCAGTGTTGGGCGGGGGGTGTTTTTGCAGAACTCATGAATAACATTCATGTTAGACCGAGATGTACTGGGTTTTCAAAATCCACGTGAGATGAACGTGTCAGTAACCCAGGGGGAAAGTTGAGGGGACCTAAGGGCTTTAAGAAGGGGTTTTTATTGCAGCCCGAGACTTATGGGACCGAGGATAGGGAAGATACTAGCAGAGGTCGAGAAGAGAGTGGATGCTCTTCTGATAAGCGTTCAGACTCAGGTTCGGAAGTAGGCTCTGACTCGGGTTTTATCCTAGATGGGCTTAACTTCATCAACGCATTTAAGAGAGCTGGGGTGAGTGAAGAGTTCTTCGTGAACCAGATGGAAAAGAGAATTCAAGAGTACTTCCTGAATGAATCAGATAAATTCTTGGGGATTTCGCCCCCAGTAAGCAACCTAAGCGGAAGGTTAAAAAGAAGAAAGGCAAGGCGACCCGGAAGGGATTAGCGAGTTGAGTAGCGGCTTCTTCTTTTTGAAGGAGAATTCCGCTGAGGAGCATTACGGCCAGGGGCGGGCGAAAGAGATGCGACAGCTAAAGTGGTTTGGTTCTTTTAGGGCCGCGTCAAGCTAGAAGGAGGTAGACAGTTTGCGTCAGAGGAGAGTACAATGGGTTTGATCAGACTTCGCTCTGCAGCGTCAGAAAGGTCATGTGAGCGCCTGAAGACTTCGCAAAGTCATCGTGAAGACGTTTGGATGTCGGTGACCTCCTATTGGAATTGGAATGATCAATTTTATATATTTTACAACTTTGTAACCTTCCTTTTTTGGAGATTGTTTCGATTAAATTCTTATTAATGAAACGTCGGGGGTTTTCACGGCATCACGGTTTTTCTCAAAAAAAAAACTAGATTTATGGAAATACTATTTAGAATATGTGCAACTCATCCTTTATAGGAATCTGCACTTACATTCTAATAGTGACAACAATAAAGATAAACATATCTATCATAATCTCTTCCTCGTGACTCCTAGCCTAAAAAGATTTTGAAGGGCAGCTCCATGGTTGTAAGAATGCTTTGATCCCACTAACTGTCTTTCTAGAATCTGTAGTTTCAAATGCCAATAATTTAGCAAAAATTTAAAGGGTGACTTCAGGGTTCACACAAATAGAACTTTAACAAATCATTCACAAAGCTTGGTGCTTCACACCTAACCCCATTTTAATGGAAAAACGCTCAAGTGAGATAATCATGAGTTGAGAAATCAAGAAAATACATAGGAAAAGATCTCTCTTATTCCTTAAATATAATAACATACTCTATAAACTAATATAATAACATGGGACTGACATGGAAATTTACTCCTGATGTTTGTTTTCCTAATCTGGAATACAAAGCAGGCTGAGCTAAATAAGGTTAAAAATTTTAAATGTCAAAGACAAAGATCTACTCAAGTCTGGAGAACTCTTGTAATCAAACTTTTCTAACTCTGATTAGCTATATTTTTAAAACGCAAAAAGATATCAGCTATACATACATACATATATTCATGCATAGGTGTGTGTTTGGTTTGACTAGTAAGACAAGAAGCTTATACCTATAGTCAAATATTCATGATAATTTAAAAAAATTGCGAATAATTAGCACGGACTAATCCACGAAGAATATGGTCATAACATGGTATTAAATATCGGCCATTTCGATACATATCGGTGGTATCGTATCTCTTTTTAAGGTACCCAATACTATATTAACCTATAATATTCATTCTGATATTGTTGATATTGCCTTTATTGATGGCCAACATCAACGAAATTGATAACTAAAGCCATTGGCCAATATCAATAGTGTACATAGATTTCAAACTATGGGTAAAATGAATTTTCACAAAATTCATCGGTTATATTCAAAATAATTGTAAAACACATGACTATTTCCGAATTTCGCCCAAAAAGCATAGGAAACTGCTCATACAGGAACTCACATCTGCACCCACCAACCACATGAAGGGTTGTAAAAACGCTTGGAAAGCTAGAAGGTCGTCTTGATAAAAGCTCGTTGGTGTTTGTTCGATAACTAAACAAATCAAGGTTGAACAAAAATCTATCTTGAAGAACATGAACACAGTTACACGGCGTGTTTTACTTGGCTCGTATTCAAGCTTGGTTCACACATGACTTGTTTAGGCTTGGCTAAAGCTCAACTCATATAAGGATCGTTTAATCTCATTTAAGGCTTTAAGGCTCTTGTTTGAGCTCGTCTTATTTACTGAGTCGATTAATATTAATACCGACTTAATTAAAGGTTTAATATATTACTATTGAGGAATAAATTAGGTATATTTAAATTTATTAGGTTGTATGCCTTCTTATCTTGAACCGTTTCTACTTTCAAGCAAAGATGTAGAAAAGGATCCAAAAGCTCGTAACTCGGCTCATAGTCAACTGGGTAAGAGTTTGTTGATACTTTACGAGAACAAATGAGACAAGCTTCGACAAAATTTTTGGCTTGACTGAATAAGTGTTAATATCGACCAAATTAAACCACTAGTATGTTGTTGATAAGGAGCAAGACATATTTAAGCTTATCAGACTGTATGCCCGCTTAGTATCTTGAAATGTTTTCGTTTCCACATAAAGCTTTAGGAACAAGCTATGTAGCACGAACACTTCTATCATGGAGCCGTGTCGTGTCCGAAACGTGTCCGAAAAACGTGTCGGACAGACGTGTCGTGTGTATTTATAAGAACTTGCCACGTGTCAACGTGTCGCGTCTATTTCTACGTTGTCGTATCCGTGCAACATAGGAAACAGGCACGTAAGCTCGAAGCTCACCTCATAACCAGTTGGGCAAAAGTCTCTTCATGCTCGATGAAGACTCAAGGAGGGAGTTTGAATAAAAACTTTGGCTGGACTAAATAATTGAATGAACACGAGATGGGATCAGCCTTTCTTGGTTTCGAAATCAATTATAAAGACTAGAAAAGAGCTTAATACATTCTGTATATTTATTTTCATATGATATATTTAAAATCACTTTATTTTTTGACTAAATTAAATTTATAGCGATTCATTCTCACATATGTTTCAGATTAAAAAAAAGTTTTCTAAAATATAAGAAAAAATATATGATTCTTGATTGTCAAAATTAAAGATTGTATGATATTCATATTCTTGATTTAAATAGACTATACAAGCTCGCGATTGTACTCGACTCAGTTTGGACTAAGCTGAAGCTCATTCATTAAACCAAAGAACAGAGCTTGAACAAAATTCTAAGCTCGTTTAAATAAATGAATGAAAAGCCTAAAGCTCAGCTCATTCAGCTTGTTCCTAACCATACGTACAAATGCATTAAAACCACCAATCAACTTGGTTCCGCATGAATGGTGGTCCGTACATTCTTTAAATAGATCCAAATATTTCTAGTTTTTATCAGCTAACTCTACTTAATTATTCCCGAACTTTCTGGATTTTTTTCCCCAATTCTGAACTTTTGGCACTGGAATGCTCAACTGGAAGCCAATATAATACTGGGAATTAATCCTAAATCCTTGGGGGTAAGCCAATCTAATATTTTTTTTAGATAATCTGTGAGGCAAAACCCCCGCATTCAATTAATAAGCGTTTAATGAAACATCCCCAAGTAAAGGGTTACAAACATATGTGACATTCACACAATTTAGTCCCTCAAAAAAATTAAAAGCATAAAAATGTCAAAAAATATATATAAGACAGTACTTGTAGCAACCGTTCATTGTAGCGTTGTCTCTTGAGTGCGTGTCTGAACCCGCAATAATCTCCCAATATGTTCGTCCAAAGCTTAATCTTGTCACAATGAAATGGCAAATAAGTTAAATATAAAGGACTCCAAAACCACTAGCATTAACTCCTCTTGTGCCCTACAGTTGAACAATTAACCAATGTCACTAATCCAAAACATTTCAATGCGTTTAATCACCTTGTGGCTCCATTGACAATGCGTTAAGCTGAGACCGCCATTCCAATTAGACCCATGTGTCCTCACTGAATACTGCATGAAAAAAGAAGAATGGTGGCACCCTGCAACCCAATGAGACCTGCAAGCTGGTGTACCCTTGTATCAACCTAACTTGATGTTCTCGTTCTTGTCCTTTAAACAAGAAGCAATTGTCATTTTTCCCCAATTCAAATCTCTATCCAACCATTTTAAACATTTCACCGCTAGTGCATGATTAATCTACATGAAAGTTATCACTAAACTTAATCACCCTTACTTAAGAATGATGTCAAAAGATAAAATGTACCATAAAGATCAAATAGGAATTTCAACAAACAAAATCTACAAGCTACAAATAACATTTTTATCCAGCCACCATCGGCCGATCACGCCCTCTCAGATTTGACCACCCTTCGCTAATCACCCCTGTCAGATCCGGCCACACTCGGCCAGTCACCCCCCTCTCAAATCCGACCACCCCCGTTAGTTCACCTTTGCTATGATCCAGCTTCCCCCAATTATATCCAGCCAACACTTGACCGGATCTAGAAAATATACTAGTATACCGCGTTAGGCGGTGAAACCAACCGACGGCAGCGGCTGAGAGATTAGAGGGCAAAGAGCGAGAGAGAAGGGAGACGGAAAGGAGACTTAGAGAGAGGGAGGGGGAAGAAGGGAGAGGGGAAGAAAGGAGGTGGAGAGGCGGAGAGTCAGAGAGGGGAGGAAAAGAGGGAGCTTACAAGTGTCGGATCAGAGTAAGAGAGGGAGAGGTGGAGAGAGAGGGGAGACGAACAGACAGACCGAGAAACACAATTTGTGAAGTGCTCATAGAAGAAAACCTTCCTTCGGTCAATCTTGAATATTAAAAATATAATATTGGAAACATAGTACACCGCATCAAATCTTTTTTTTAGAAAAAAACCGTGAGACAATAAAGTCCCCATCGTTTCATTAAGATATCTTAACAAAACATTCTCGCGAATGAACGGTACATGTATATACATACAAAATTGATCCTTCAAAACAAAGGTAAAAGAAAACTCCAACAAGGCACTAAATGTCATCGAGGTCAGGCAAGAAGCAGTTAACACGGGGCTTTGGTGCAACATACCAAAGCCTGTGGCAACACCCCCCCCCCCGACGATGCTGAGAAACGTCCTGAATCGAATCGATGAAAACCTTATAGCAGTTAACTCACCATCTCCTACCCTTTAGTCGTGCTCCGACAAGAACGCTCTTACGCCGCTACTCCGCAAAAACTCCTCTTGGTCTCAGAAAAAAGCTCGACTAGCACCACCTATCCTCATAGGTCCTCTCTCAACGCAAGAAACCCTCCTCCAACAAAGGAAACCCCTAACATTAGCATGAACCTTCGCTTTTTTTTTATCATTCTTTGCCATCTTCTGCTAGGCCGGTCCGCTGGATGGAAACATCTCCATGAAATTCTTAAACTCCGATTAAAAGACCTCCTGCAAACCCTTGCCCACCACGTTCATCAATAACTCCTCATCTATCAATGGACCGAGACCCGGCCCGCCAAGACTCATCCCATTAAGAGATACATCCTACCCCTACTAACGAGCCTAACCAATGCAAGTTCGCCACTTTTAATAAATCCCCATTTAAGCATATGGGCCATGCCTTTTCCTTGGGCTGAGAAAGACCAACCCGCACATCCAGGTCTCCCCTGCTCCCAAGAACCTCAGCCTCATCAACCACCAAGTTGGAAGGCCCAGCAACACCATGATTATGACAAGACATAACCCCTTCACCAAATTTCAGCCCCTCGGAGGGCCCAAGAGATAAATGGTTATTAGGCCCATATCCCTCCTCATGATGGGTCGGTCCCTAAAACATTGCAGCCTAATGGAAACAAGGTCTGGCAACAGGGCGGACCCGCTCACATCCTCACCCGCATCCAAAACCTCCTTGTTTGCGGTTGCGAGTCTTAAATCACTTCAGACCCGCAAACTGCACCAACCTCCCCTTTAATCAAAGCGTTCTGGTCTGAGTCCTCTGACACCTCAGACCTGACGATGACAGCGCCGCTCACATGCTGACCACCGCCGATGGTCGGTGTCGCAATGTTCCCTGAGGACATCTCATCGCCAGCAGTAGATTCGATCTCACACGCAACGGATAGAATTTGAAATTCAAAATTCAACTTCACCCGCCCCTCCACTGAACCCGCTTCAACAGCGAATTGGACAAGCCTCTCGTCCTTCCTCCCAACAAGCTTCGTCGGCGCAACCGGTCCAGCAGCAGCACGACATGCCATCCCAAGGGCACTATCGGCCAGGTCCTTCGATCGAAGCACCGAAAACTCAAACGATCCCCGATCCCCGCTATCCTCTCCTCTACTCTCTGACCAATCCATCTTCATCCTTCTGGCAACTGCGAAGGAAGGACTGGACCCGATGAAATTCATCTCTTCGCCGTCCTCCACCGCTGACGACCCGACCTTGATCCGAAGGAGAAGGCTCCTTCCGTCTAGAAGGCCCAAAATTGCCTCCATGCTGAGGTTCACCTCCACGATCATCGGCGCATACCGGCGATGGACCTCCCCTGAGCGAGCACCTACCTCCCCTAAGCAAGCCCGTCCCTCCCCAATAACCCCCTTGATCATCGAGCCCCCGTAAGCCTCCCTTATCTCTCTCGCCACTGCGCGTAAAGGACAACCACCGCAACATGCCAGGCCACCGGAAAGCAAAGCAAATGACCCCTGTTTTGCAATTTGCCTTCTAGTGACCAAGGAGACCGCAGTGATGACATGTGAAACTCCTCCAGTTGCGCACAGCCATGTCCGACATCCCCTGCCCCTGTTTCTTCCTCGCCGCCCACCTTCCTCCTCTCCCCGCTGCCCAATGCCTCACTACAGACGAGTCTCCTTGCCGCTCCAAGGAAGGAGAAGAAGACCCCACAGATCCCCATGAAAGGCCATCAACAGCCATGGCCGAAGACAGTTCAAGAAAAAAGGATCTGAGTGGGGATTTTCATCAAATGGTTGGAGAGCACGATAAGAAAAAGGGGATTGGTGTGGTAGCAGTGAAAGGAGGGTCCTCAATACAAATCACAAGCCACGCATCAAATCTAGATTTCTAAAATTTACAAAAGCAAAGGGGGACAAAAAAAACATGTCCAATAATAATTGACACTCAAAAGACATAATCAAAGTCGTAAAATGATAATCAAAGTCAAAGATGTCCATCTTCCTTTGTATCGTAAACTACGAAATCTAGAATTTTTGTAGTTGGAAGTACCTGTGAGAGATCTTTGGGCAGAGGGTGATCGAGAGCTTTAGGATCTTTCGGCGTCCTTGAGAATTTGTAGCGAGGGCGAGAGAGAGATTAGAAGACACCGCTTGCCACAAAATCCGCCAGTGTCTCAGACCCTGACATCCGCTCGCATTGGGACGGATAAGACTAGCCCTCCGTTTTTAAAGGGAAATTAAAATAAAAAATAAAACTAGTGCGCGCCACCGACGGTGAGAAACTGACTGACAAGTCATCACCACGTGACGAAAAATAAGATAGGAGTAAGAGGGGAAAAGGAGAAGGGAGAAGGTGAACAAGAAAATGGCCGGACGGACAAATTTTTATATGAGTCACTGGAGAAAATTTTTCTTCCGATTTTGATTAAACTAGTATACTTTTACTGTTGGTAAGAAACAGATCGCTCGGCCAAGAAGAGAAAGAGTGGAGAGAGGAAGAAGAAGGGGAGCTGGGTGAGAAAGAAGGAGGGTCGACGATGTTCTCTCTCTCGCGGATAGACAGGCAACGGACAAAATTTCTATATGAGTCGCGGAAGAAAATCTCCCTTTTGTCGGTTTTGACTACAGGGCACAGTAACAATCTTTTTTTTTTTTTTTGAATCTTTTTAAACACTTTTGATGCTCTTCATGTAGTTTTTTCTTTTTTTTGGCTAATTTGCCCAAAACTGTCTTAAGCTATCACTGTCTTTTCAAAAAAACATAAGCTATCAAAATCTCAAAATAATACCATAAACTATTCTTAGAGGTTCTTAAAAAATTCTCAAAAAAATTATAAATAGTTTCTCATATAGTTTCTCATATAGTGCAGTCCCACTAGGTTACAGATTTTCAAAGAAAAATCATTAGCGGCACCAAAAAATCAGCAAAGATTTCCAACTATCTTTGTGTATTTTTTAGTGTCGCTAATGAATTTTTCCTTGAAAATCTATAATATGTGTGAGATTGCTCTATACGATGAGCTATTTCTAACTTTTTTTGGAAATTTTTTGAGAACCTTTAAAAAGATTTTGTTATTATTTTAAGATTTTGATAGTTTACGATTTTTTTTTAAAAACAACAATAGCTAATGGTAACTTTGAGAAATTTATTTATTTTTTAAATAAATGTTTTCTCACTCAACGAGTGAAAAGCAAATGACGGGCTGATTTGTTAGCCAATATAAATGTATTTGGAAATGTAGTTAGGCTCACTGAGATTACTCTTCATGCAATTGTGAGATCTTGTTTAGACGGATAAGAATGACTGTTTTTTCACTCGTTGAGTGGTGAAGCATTTATTTACCAAAAAAATTGAAAAAACTGTTGGGATTTTGGGTCGAACAAATTGTCCCACATCGGCTAGACGTGGGGATGGTCTTGGGTTTATAAGGATTTGGGCAACTCCACCTAACAGGCTAGTCTTTTGAGATGGAGCCCCGAGTCCTTCAAGTGGTATCAGAGCTTCCAGGTTTCGCTTGGGATTTCTGGAGATTCGGAGGGCTCGAGATCTGATTCGGTAGAGATCGTGTGTCGATCTCAGATCAGAGGTATTGGTGTTCGTGGGATCGTGTGTCGATCTCAGGAGGACGCAAGGAGGGCTCGTGGAATCTGTGGTGGAGTAGATCCAGTGAGAAACTCAATTTAGGGTTTCAGGAAAAGGTAAAAAGGTTATGGATGCACTGAATGCATCGAACCTCGAGGACACTCTCTTATTGGAGAAGAAGAGGAACTCTTATTGGAGAAGAAGAGGAACACGACCACTGATGAAGAGTAGGCAAAGATGAACAGGTCTCCGTGTGGGTTGATACGTTCATGTTTGGGTTTCAGGGAAAAGGTAAAAAGGTTATGGATGCACTGAATGCATCGAACCTCGAGGACTTGCACAACATGAGACGTCGGCAAAGCATCTGTGGGAAACCCTTGAGAAGAAATACCTGATTGTATCAGTTTCGGATGAAGAATGGGTTTCAGGGAAAAGGTAAAAAGGTTATGGATGCACTGAATGCATCGAACCTCGAGGACTTGCACAACATGAGACGTCGCAAAGCATCTGTGGGAAACCCTTGAGAAGAAATACCTGATTGTAACAGTTTCGGATGAAGAAGGGGAGCACAGTGAATGAGCACAGAGGTTCATCGAGGAAGGGCAAGGAGGTAAGAGGAAGATCGAAGTTCAGGTCGGGCTATAGGGATCTAAGGAAGGATCAGTGCATTTTCTGCAGAGAGATAGGGCACTGGAAAGTAGACTGTCCGAAGTTCAAGGGGAAGAAGAAAGAGTCGAAGGCTGAAGCAAATCTATCAAAGGTGACGAATACTCAGAGGAGCAGTTCACAGGCAGATGGATCAGATTCGGACTCGTCAGGTTTCTCGTTTTCAGTCAGTTCTCCCATCATTGGTAACTCATGGAAAGATGGGTGGATTCTGGATACAGGTACAACATACCATGCGTGCCCTAATCGGGGCTGGTTTTCTAGCTTTGAGAAGCTGGAGGGGTGTTCGGTCGTTATGGGCGACGATCACCCATGTAGCATGGAGGGTGTAGGTACAATCCGAATCAGGATGTTTGATGGGATGGAAAGGGAGCTGAAGGGAGTGAGGTATGTACCTCAGTTGAAGAGAAATCTAATCTCCATGGGAACTTTAGAAGCATCGGGCATTGTGATATCTGTTCGAGATGGCGATCTCAGGATGATCAAGGGCTCGATGGTGGTGATGAAGGGCATCCGCCGAGGCAATTTCTACTACTTGAAGGGTAGTACGATTACAGATCAGGTGGAGACTTCGAGTTCCTCAGATGATGGTGGCCCGGAGGTCTGGCAGGGAAAGGTCAGACAGGAAGAAGAAAAGTCTTTGCGAGCTTCTGCAAAGAAGGAAATGGAAGGTGCTGATACCTGCAAGTTGGAAGGTGGACACAGCGTTCTGGACAAGAAGAATGTGAGATTCAGCACCAGTACTCACTGCAATGAAGGTCTTCTTGATTGTGTTCACATGAGCGTATGGGGACCTGCTAAGACGGCATCGCTTGGAGGTCATAGGTACTTTGTCTCGTTTATTGATTGTTCATCTAGGCAGTTTTGGATATATCCCATGAGACAAAGGGGTGAAGCCCTAGATGAGTTGGTGAAGTGGAGAGGAAGAATGGAGAAGCAGATAGGTAGGAAGGTAAAGGAGCTTCATATTGGTAATGTTGGAAAAGACATGAACCAATTCCTACGATTTGGCCAGAACACAGGTATTGCTACTCACTTCACAACAGGTACAGATGGGTTGGCTAAAGATGTCCGTTCCTTGCTGGAGGAGGTTCGGCGGTTGTTGTCTAATGCAGGATTAGACAGGTCATTTTGGGCTGAGGCGACTGAGTATGCTAGGCATCTCATGAACAGATCAACTGCGATTGGAGGTAAAGCTCCATTGGAAATTTGGTCTGGGAAAGCTGCTCAACATCATGGTGTGCTGCGGGAGTTTGGATGTCCGGCCTACTTCAGTGCCAAGAATGGCAAGGTGAATCCGTGAGTAAAGAGGTTTGTCTGTTTGGGCGTCAAGAGGAACAGCTACAGGTTGTGGGACCCAGAAGATAAGAAGATCGTGATGAGCAGGAATGTCACTTTTGGAGAGACTTCAGTGTTGAAGTCCATCGTCTCTTAGCAGGTGGAGAGGATGAAGACCAAAGTAGGATCGCAGCGGGTGGAGGTTGATGCTACTCCATCATCTTCAGGTGGTTCGGCATTAGAGGAGATTTCACCGGATGTGACACCGGGTGGAGATCATGAAGCTAAGGTTGATGTTGAACAGGTTGAAGACATTGCTAAGGATGTCGAGTTGTTTGCAGCTATTGGAACCAAGGTGAAACCACACTTGTGGGAAAAGAAGCATGAATCTCATGCTTGTGGTCGCGACAAGCTGAAGTTGAAGGCCGTTGTTCTCCATGATGGTCGTGAGGAGGTTCATATGACTCAGTCTGATAGGTTCGCTGCTGCAGATACAGGTACCAGTGTTTGAACTTGATGAAGCTCATCTAAATGAACTATGGTTGGCTTGATCCTTTTGGGCAAAGGTACGTAGGCAGCCGTAAAGGCGCAGCCATTTGGTGATGCAACTCTTATGAAGCTGTTTTTTGGGTTCTCGAGAAGCTGTTTAAATCTTCACGTAGAGGTGAAGAGTTGTGGCCAATGGAACTTCACGTAGAGATGGAGAGGTTTCACGTAGAGGTGAAGCGTTGTGGCCAGTTGGATCTCACGTAGTGGTGAGATGTTGTTATCTCAATGAACAGGTTAAATCTTCCGGTGAGAAGATGTCGAGCTTGTATAAGGAGAGGTGTGCATCCAATTGAAGCCGATGATGTTTGGTGTGCTCTACGCAGACTTGGTTGGACCGTCAGTGGAAGACAGGTAGACTAGATAGAGCTAGTCAGTTTGAGAGTCAGTGTTGGCTCGTGAGGAAGTCTTTATAAGGTCGTGAAGTTGTGGAGTAGAAGCCACAGTTTGGTGATCGGCATGTATGGAAGTTCTCCTAAGGTGAAGTACAGGGAAGGCATGTGCGATATTTTCCAGGGACAACTGAGCTAAAGATTCCAAGCCGAGATCGTGTGTCGATTTCGCCGAGATCGTGTGTCGATTTCGTCCGGTACGCGCAAGCCGAGATCGTGTGTCGATTTCGCCGAGATCGTGTGTCGATTTCGCTAGGTGATAGACTGGGGTACGTTGGAGATCGGCTCAGATTTTGGGAAAAATCTTCGCTGAGGTGGAGAATTGTTGGAAAGAGAGAAGTATTGCTGAGGAAGTTGACAAGGATCGTCGAGTGATCGCCGAGGAAGTCGACGACGAAAAGACGAAGGGAACAACAGCAGGAAACAGCAGCAGCAGCAGGAAACAGGTTGGCCGGTCGACCGGCCCGCAGTATCAGAACTTCAGTCGACCGGCGCGGTCGACCGACGTGCACAACGTGCACAAGTTGGAGCTCGGTGGGCACCCAGTCGACCGACCGGTCGACCGGTAGAAGGGTCGGTCGTCCGCCTGGTCGACCGACAAGCGGGTGCGGGCTGCTATTGCAGGTTTGGAAACCTGTTTGTATTTAAAAGCTGTGGCTATTTTCTAGGGTTTAATCCTGAAGGCTGGGATTGCTGGAGCTCTCTTGAGACTTGAGAGAGGCTGCTAGTAATTGTAATCAATCTTCCAAAGTAAAAACCTCTTTTTTGATTACCCCGAGGACGTAGGCATTGAGGCCGAACCTCGTTAAATTATTTGTTTGCGCGTGTGCTTTCTCTTGGTGTTTTTGTGCTGTTTGGGATTGTTTTTCGTGCTTGGGAGATTCAGGGGATCCTCATCAGGTTGTTGTCGTAGGCACAACAAAAACAGTCTTCCCGTCTCCTCAAATTAGAATTTGCAACTACACAGGAAGAGAGGTCTCGATAAACTCAACTGCAGCTCTAGCCGTATAACTCCGAAGATTTTTCATGTACCTCTGGGGAAAAAAACATTTTAGTATCATCATTACTAAATTGTTAATATTATTTTCTTTACTTAATTATTCTTACTTTAGATGTGGTTTCGACATAATACTTGTTAATAAACCTATTTACCCATCAAGAATATGAAATAACTGAATTAAGCACAAATTAGTGATTTCTATTAGTTAATATCAGCTACTATTTTGTTGAATACCTCAATTTATCAACAAATTAGGAGTCTAAAATATAACATTAGACACATTTTTATATTCGTGTTTTAAAAAGTAAATCATTTAAAACACGATTCATTATCTATTATACTTTTCTCAATGTTTGTTGCTCAGATCTCAGCAAATTAGGAGCAAAATAAAACATTAGACACGTTTTTATATTCATAGTTTTAAGAAATAGACCGTTTTAAACATCATTCATTATCTATTATATTTTTCTTGATGTTTCTATTTTATATCATATTATGTGCGAATTACTCATGTTCTAACTTTTTCTACGAGAGAGTAGCGATTCCATTCTAAGTTTTGAGATTTGGGTCGAACAAATAGTCCCACATCTGTGCTAGACGTGTAGGGATGGTCTTGGGTGTATAAGGATTTGGGCAACTCCACTTAGAAGGCTAGTCTTTTGGGATGATGCCCAAACTCCTTCAAGTGGTATCAGAGCCATACCCCGAACTTAGTGTGTGGGTGATGTTCGACGATGTAGATCCCCCAATGGCGCAAAGGCTTTGCGCCGTTGGGCCTTAGGCCCCCCATGAAGCTAATGTTGAGCTCTCGAGAAATTTGACAGTGGTGCTGTATTGGGTATATAAGGATTTGGGTAACTCCACCTTTTAGGATGGTGCCCCAAGTCCTTCACTAAGTTTAGCACTTTTCTCTATTCCGCTTATCATTTTAGCAGTCAAATGATGATTTAAGCAAAATCTCATCATATAACTTATAGCAAACTTTTCTCGTCCAATTACCAAATATAGATTTAGAGTTCCAGAGACCATTATTGTGTTGTGATACTAAACAGATGATTAAATTAACATTGTTAATTATAAAAATCACACACAAACACACACAAAAAATGTATAGTGTATTTCTCAATCTGTGGTCAATGCTAGGAACCCCTTAAGCTCCAAAGATAAATTCAGGACGATTCACCGGTCAAAGAAATAGCAAGAGGAAGAAAGCTATGCAAATAGAGTCTTTTGGAGAAAGCTTTCATTAGCTTCATGCAATTGATCATTTTTTTTTTTCTTTGGAATGAGATAATTGAGCCAATTCGCACGTTCTTTCCTTCTCTTTTGAGTACTAATCTCTCAAAACTATTTGAGAATGGTGGAAAGTAGCCAACAACATTAATGAAAGCAAATAGATTTAAGTTATGTCCCAACTCAACGTGATAATGTTGGAAATATAAGCTAGAGTTCTTCGTATTCCGTTTGTCTACTCGGTTTTTCAAGACACATTGAACCTAACTTCAAACTTCTCGTATCTCGGATACATTGGAGAATACTCTTCATGCAATGAGCAAAACACTTCGTATTTTGTGATGTAGTCGAGAGGATGAACCTACTCTATTTATGTTGCATGAATGTATTTAATTTTGTTAATTTTCGTGTTTATCTTTAGGCCCTATATAAAAGCCATGTAACTAGTTATTTTCATCAAGTCGAATCAATAGAAATAATCTCTCCTAGTATATTTTATAACCTCATTTGTATCATATTTTGTATCAAGAGTACAAACCCCCTCTTGTGTTTTGATTGTTTGTACTCCCGTTTTCTTATCAAAGTGGTATCAGAGCATCACGGCTTCCAGCAACAATATGTTGCAGCCTCAACTTTCTCGTTTCACCGGCAAGAATTATAACTAATGGAGCATTCAAATCAAGGTGTTGCACCAATCTCAAGAACTTTAGGACATCATCAAAAGCGGAGTTGCAGAACCAACTGATGTAGCAAATCTCACCCCACAACAACTTCAAGAATTGAAGGAGAATTGCAAGAAGGACATAAGGCCTTATTTTTCATCTACCAAGGATGAGGTCATACTCGAGAGAATCTCTTCGATGACTTCGACGAAGGAAGTATGGATACACTTCATTCTTCGTACAAAGGAGATGACAAGATGAAGATGGTACGGCTATAAACTCTTCGCAGTGAATTTGATATACTCAAAATGAAGGACTCAAAATCTATTGAAGATTATTTCAATCAGGTTATTTCTATTATTAATCAATTGAAAGTGAATGGTGAAAAGATTGAAGGTCAAAGAATCATTGAGAAGATTCTACGTAGCTTGACTTGGAAATTGAGTCTACCGTAGTGATCATTGAAGAATCGAAAGATTTGTCTGCACTATCTGTAGAAAGTTTATTGGGATCACTTCAATCCCATGAACTTTGAATGAAGCAATATGATTCTACTCCTCTTGAGCAAGCCTTCTAAGCACATATGTCTTTTCGAGGTAGCTCCGGAGGAAGGAGAGGAAGAGGTTTTAATCGTGGAAGAGGAAAAAGTCCTGCTGTAGGTAGAGGCGACGGCAGACGACATCGA
This sequence comes from Agave tequilana, assembly GCA_038442645.1. Lineage (NCBI taxonomy): Eukaryota > Viridiplantae > Streptophyta > Magnoliopsida > Asparagales > Asparagaceae > Agave > Agave tequilana. The sequence goes on from JAVJIF010022866.1 coordinate 47,531, forward strand.
GCAAGCGATGAAGCCCATGCATCTTTTTTTCCTTATAGAGGAATAGGAAGATCTTCTTTTGAGAATACTCAATATTTTATTGTCAAAAATATGGTCACACAATTAAATTTTGCAGGAGAAAATTGAAGATGAGAAGAAAGAGTCAAGCTTCATGCACGAGGGAGAAAAGAAGAGTGAGGATGATACTCTTTTCTCGCATGTAGTGTTGAGAAAATTGCACATGATGAAGTGTGGTATATCGACAGTGGATGTAACAATCATATGACCGAAAACAAGAAGGTGTTCGTGGACCTTGATGAATCTATTACACGCGAAGTCTGAACCGGTGATGACAAGAGACTTTTCGTGAAAGGAAACAGTGATATTCTTATGCAAACAAAGAAAGGAGCAAAGAGCATTTTTAGTGTTTTCTATGCTCTGAGACTCAAACATAATCTTCTTAGTGTTGACCAGCTTCTACTTCGAGAATTTCATGTTTATTTCAATGAAGATATATGTGAGATCAAGGACAAGCATGATATGTAGGAGATAGAGGAGATAGAGGAGATGGAAGAAGGTAGCACAGAGATTGGACGACCAAGGAGCGAGAAACGGCGCATGGAGCAGGCCTGAAATGCTCCCGGTCGACCACCCGGTCGACCGGTGGAGGAGGCCGGTCGACCGGCGTGCACGGGTGTGCATAGGAAGGAGCGGTCGACCGGCCCCGGTCGACCGACTGAAGTGGCCTCGCTATCGGGTAGGCGCGGTCGACCGGGCCGGTCGACCGTGGCATGGGTCGGTCGACCGGCCGGTCGACTGACAGACGCGTCGGGGTTTCCTTTTAGGATTCGAATTCCTTTTCTGGATGGGATTGAATCCAACCCGGATTTCCATAAATTCAGGGTCTCTGTGGCTATAAATAGAGACTAGAGGCCTCGTGTATTGTATCCCTGAGAAAAACTAAAAATCCCTTGCCTCCCTCAAGTTTCTCTCTTGTAATAGTTGTATTGATTGTTGAATCAATAAGATCTTTCTCCCTTGCCCCGAGGACGTAGGTACGTTGCCGAACCTCGTTAAATTTGTGCGTTGATTGTTTTTCTATATTGGTGGTTGTTCTTGCTGCGTTGATTATTTCTCCGGCTGAATCAAGTCTCCCCCAGGAGGGCGGATTCCTCAAAGAGGTAATTGTTATTGTGTCTCTTCTTTCACGAACCGCTGCGCACAACGAGTGGTGTCAGGGGCACAAGTGGTATCAGAGCATCCCAGGTTCGACGTGGGATCATCTGTTGATTCAAGGGCATCTGTTACTGATTGGCGGAGATCGTGTGTCAATCTCGGATCAGAGTTGGGATTGTTTGTGGGATCGTGTGTCGATCTCAGAACAGCGTGTGAAGATTGCTCGAGGAATCAAGTTGGTGGAGTAGATTGCTTCGGAAACTCTTCGAGGGTTTCGCGTGGAGGTAAAGATCTGATCTTTATCTAGTTTATTTTATCTAACTCCGTTTGTTTTCACATTGCTTTGAGGAATCAGTTGAGAAGATGGCAGGAGAAAGCACAATGGTGAAATCCATGTATCAACATCCAAGGATTGATGTAGTGAAGTTCAACAGGACGAACAACTTTGGTATGTAGAGGTGTGAGGTCATGGATGCGCTGACGGCAACAAACCTCGAAGACACTCTACGATTGGAGAAGAAGCGCGCATCAACGACGGGAGAAGATTGGGACAAGATGAACCGTTCGGCGTGCGGCTTGATCAGGTCTTGTCTGACACAAGACATCAAGTATCAGGTGTTGCATGAGACATCTGCGAGGCAGCTGTGGGAGATCCTGGAAAGGAAGTATCTGACGAAGAGCATAAAATCGCGATTGCAGTTGAAGAGTAAGCTCTATGGGTTTCAGATGCAAAGAGGATGCTCCGTCAATGAACACTTGAACCGCTACGCGAAGCTTCTTACGGATCTAGTTAATGTGGATGTGGAGACTAGTGAAGAGGATAAGGCGGTAATTCTTTTGAACTCTCTTCCTAGGGAAGAGTATGAGGCCTTTACTCTTACTTTTCTCAATGGTAGACAATCCCTTAACTACGATGAGGTGTCTGTTGCACTTGTGAGTTATGAAGTAAGGAGACAGAACCGACTGTCTTCTTCGGGAAGCACAACAGCAGAGGCATTGGAGGTAAGAGGCAGAAGTTCCAATAGGAAGGGAAGAGACGGTCGGGGGAGATCAAAGTCCAGATCAGGCTTCAGAAATCTGAAGAAGAATCAGTGTGCCTTGTGCAAGGAATTAGGACACTGGAAAGATGAATGCCCGAAAGGTAAGAAGGTGGAGTCTAAGACTGAGGCAAATCTTGTAAAGGTGGTCAGTACCCAAGGCAGTACCTCACAGGCAGATGGATCAAACTCGGACTCATCGGTATTCACTCTCTCTGTTACTACCCCTACTGTTTGTAACTCAGATAATGCTGAGTGGATCTTGGATAGTGGAGCCACCTATCATGTGTGCCCGAACAGGGCCTGGTTTTCTAGTTTGAGAAGCTAGATGGATGTTACACGGTCATGGGTGATGATCATCCGTGTAATATAGAAGGGATGGGTACAGTCTGTATCAAGATGGATGATGGGATAGTACGAGAATTGAAGGAGGTGATGTATGTACCTCAACTCAAAAGGAATCTTATCTCTGTTGGTGCTTTGGAAGCATTGGGTCTGATGATATCTATTCGAGATGGTGTTCTCAAGATGATCAAAGGCTCGATGGTGGTGATGAAGGGCGTCCGTCGGGACAATCTCTACTACTTGAAGGGTAGTACGGTTATAGGTCAGGTGGAGACTTCTAATTCTTCAGATGATGGTTGCAAGAAGGTCTGGCAGGTAAAGGTCGGACGTGGAGGTGAAAGGTCTTTGTAAGCTCCTGCAAAGAAGGGATCGTTGGAAGGTGCTGCTACCTGCAACTTGGAAGGTGAACACAACGTTCTGGGCAAGAAGAAGGTGAAATTCAGCACCAGTACTCACCGCTCAGAAGGTCTTCTTGATTGTGTTCACGTAAGCGTTTGGGGACCTGCTAAGACTGCATCGCTTGAAGGTCACAGGTACTTTGTCTCTTTTGTTGATAGTTTATCTAGGCATTGTTGGATATATCCCATGAGATAAAGGTGTGAAGCCCTAGATATGTTGGTGAAGTGGAGAGGAAGAATGGAGAAGCAGATTGGTAGGAAGATCAAGGAGCTACAGATTGGTAATGTTGAAAGAGACATAAACCAATTCCTACGATTTGGCCAGAACACTGGTATGCTACTCACTTCACAATAGGTATACATGGGTTGGCTAAGGAAGTAAACCGTTCCTTGCTTGAGAAGGTTCGGTGGTTGTTGTCTAATGCAGGATTAGACAAATCATTTTGGGCTGAGGCGATTGTGTATGCTAGCCATCTCATGAATAGATCGACTGCGATATGAGGCAAAGCTCCATTGGAAATTTGGTCTGAAAAAGCTATTCAAGATCATGGTTTGCTGCGGGAATTTGGAAGTCCGGCCTACTTCAGTGCCAAGAATGGTAAGGTGAATCCGCGAGCAAAGAGGTTTGTGTTTTTGAGTGTCAAAAGGAATGGCTACAGGTTGTGGGACCCCGAAAACAAGAAGATCGTGTTGAGTAGGCATGTCACATTTGGAGAGACTTCAGTGTTGAAGTCTACCGTCTCTCAGCAGGTGGAGAGGACGGAGACCAAGGAAGTATCGCAACGGGTGGAGGTTGATGCTACTCCACCATCTCCAGTTGGTTCAGCATTAGAGAAGACTTCACCGGATGTGACACCGGGTGGAGATCATGTAGGCAGGGTTGATGCTGAACAGGTTGAAGACATTGTTGAGGATGTTGAGTTGTTTGCAGCCATTGGAACCAAGGTAAAACAACGCTCGTGGGTAAAGAAGCATGAATCTCAAGCTTGTGATCGCGACAAGCTCAAGTTGAAGGCCGTTGTTCTCCATGATGGTCGTGAGGAGGTTCATATGACTCAGTCAGATAGGTTCGCTGCTGCAGATTCAGGTACAAGTGCTTGAGCTTGATGGAGCTCATTTGAATGAACTACGATTGGCTTGATTCTTTGGGTAAGGTACGTAGGCAACCGTAAAGGCGCAGCCATTTGGTGATGCAACCCGTATGAAGCTGTTTGGGTTCTCGAGAAGTTAGAACTTCACGTAGAGGTGAAGAGTTATGGCCGATTGGAGCTTCACGTAGAGGTGAGGTGTTGTGATCTCGATGAACAGATTGATCTTCTGGTGAGAAGATGTTGAGTTTACATAAGGAGTAGTGTGCATCCAGTTGTTGAAGCCGATGATGATGTTTGGTGTGCTCTACTCAGACTTGGTTGGACCGTCAGCTGAAGACATGTAGACTAGATAGAGCTAGTCAGTTGGAGAGTAAGTGTTGGCTCATGATGAGTTCTTCGTGAGGTCGTGAAGTTGCGGAGTAGGAGCCACGTTCGGTGATCGGCATGTATGGAAGTTCTCCTAAGGTGAAGTATTGGGAAGGCATGTGTGGTGCATTCTGTTGGCCCGAAGGCCATCACTCTAGTTTTGATGATGATCAACTCATGTAGTTATAGTACTAATGATCTTGTGTTTAATTAGTGACAGATTCATGATCAAGATCTTAGTAGGTGCATAGCTTCAACAAAGGATTTCAAGTCAAGTTTTGGAGCTAGCACGGTGTTTGGACCAAGTCAAGAAGGCTTCAAGTGAAGACTTCAAGAAGATGAAGACTTGTGTCTAGGTTTGTTTTTTAGAAGATTTTGTTTTAGATAAAATGTAAAGGATAGAGTAGTTGGTGGATTGCTCAAGTATACCATGCACACACACTCTTGATTTAGTTTGTTTTAGAAAAGAATTTTCAGTTTGGAAAAATACTATTTTGGTTTTTGGTTTTCAAGTTTACATGTTTTAACCAAAACCAAGTTTAAAGCTTAATGTCAAAAACATAGATATTTCACCATGTTTGTGTAGTGGATCATATCCATACACCCTATGCTTTCAAAGTTGTTTAAATATCTTATTTTTGTATTTGGAGATGTTTTGGAAAAATAAAGTTTGGAAAAATAAGTTTTGGAAAATACTGTTTTTCATTTGAGCCAATTTTTTCAACTTACAAAAATAGTTCAAATCATATGTAACATGTCTTGATTTTGTGCAAGCATGTTTGTTTATCAAAGTAAAGTGTTAAAAACTATTTTTGTAGATTTTCTGTGAATTTATGGGATTTTTATGTTAGCCAAAAGACCAAGTTTTAAATCCCTTAACAGTTTTCTGACCTGGCATCAGTCGGTCGACCGACCCGGTCGACCGACGTGCACAGATGTGCACGCCAGTTCAGGCAGGAGGGCCGGCCGACCGACCCGGTCGACCGTCCAGAGAGCTCTGCTCTCTGGAAAGGCCCCGGGCGGCCGGGCGGCCGACCGGACAGAGACTTGCTCTCTGTATCCTGGCCTCGGCCGGCCGGCCGGTCGACCGATGGCACAACGGTCTGAAATATGACCGTTGACCGTCCGACCAGGCGGTCGACCGACAGGCCTGACAGACCTCCAACGGCTAGTTTTTCTAGCCCTATAAATTTGGGGGTTTGGACATTGTTTTTCTCTAAGATTTTTAGTGGACTTTGAGCCAGTTTTTCCTACTCCATTAAAAGAATTTTCTCCACTAAATTGAGAGCTAATACTTTCAATCAAAAGGGGAGTTTTATCAAGAGTGTAAAAGAGAATTTCTTTGAGTTTTCCTCCACCTTTTCCATCCTAGTTTTCTCACACAAACACTTGAGCTATCCATTGATTATTCATTCTATAGGAGTGTTGTAGTGAGAGTTTTTATTTGTGATCAAAGTGTTTAGATCACCAAGAGATCTTTTCTTGTTTCTTGAGGAGGTGGACGTGTGTGTCCGCGTTGTTTCGAGTTCGGGTGCGAACTTGTTGTTTGAGGTGCGGCTTCGGCGAGCCGGTGGGTTTGCGGTGTGTACGGACTAGGGAGTCCGAGAGCTTGTAGGTGTTGCGGCACCGGGTGATCCATTGGGATCGATTATAGTGGAAATCCTTCGTGTGTCGAAGGCGGGGATGTAGAGCAAGAGTGCTCGAACCTCGAAACAAATCTCTTGTGTTTGCGATTGCTCACTCTCTCTCTCTCTCTTTGTCTCTTATTTATATCTTGCATGCTTTTATTGTGCTATCCTTACATGCTTGATATTCATAATGTGCTTATTTGATATACATGCTTGGATTGTCTGCTAACACTTGTATTTAACCAAGAGAGCCAACGCGGCATCTCAACCCTTATCTAGGGGAATCTAGAGGAGTTTGTGTAATACCCCGTTCCCGGAATACGTACTTAGTTGCGTATTCGATTTTCGGTCGTATTTTTTCGATTTGTTTCCTGTATTTATTCTGTATTATGAATTCCTTATATGATTGTTTTGTCTTGGATTTGGATTCGTGGACTCGGAGTCAGTCCCAGTCCGAACCAGGAACTCGATTATAGTATATTATTCGATTTGGTCTTTCCGGTGATTAGATTTGACCGATTTTAGTTTTAAATATTATTTTCATTATTATATATTTTCTATGATTTTCTAGATTTTTCTGGAATTAAAATGAATTTCTTCAAACCGGTGTCGGCCAGTGTCGCTGACCGCTTCCCGGATTTTTAATTCACAACCACTTGGAATTTCTCGAAGAGTCTTTAGACGATTCTTCTTAGAGTAATATTTCCTACCTAAATCTTTTTCTAAAGATTTAACGAATTTATGGATATTCCACCGGAGTCGGTAGATAACCGATTCCAGTATTTTTTATTTCACAAACAGGTAGGAATTTCTAGATGGTTCTTTAGACTTTAATTCTTAGAATCACATTTCTTATTTATTTAATACTTTTTCTGAGGATTTTATGATTTTATGAAAATTCCACCGGAGTCGTTATCGGCCAGTATCGCTGGTTGATTCCGGGACGATTGGAATTGAATTTCTGAATTCCGCTTTCACTTTACTTCTTAAAACCATATTTATTCTTTAATGTATTTTCTGGGATTTTTCGGAATTTATCAAAATCCGGCCGACCCGGTGTAGACCGGTATCGGCGGTTGACTTCCGGATTTTTAATTTGAAAACGGATTTTATTTCTGAAACCGATTTCATATTATTCATCAGGATGACGTTTTCTACCTCCGGGTATTTTTGGGGATTTTTCGGAGACAGTCGATTTTCCAACCTTATTATTATATTATTATTTTCTGAATCTTTCTTTCTTTCTTTTTCCTTCTTTTCCTTCCTTTTTTCCCCAACCACACCCACTCCCCTCACGTGGGGAGACACATCCCCTCTCCCTCATTAATTCCTCTCCCATCACACTCTCTCTCTTTCTTTTTCTTTTTTCTTTTTCTTTTCTTTCTTTTTCCTTTTCTTTCTCTTTTTCCTTCTTCCCTTTTCTTCTTCTTCTTCTTCTTTCTCTCCTGCGTGGGCGACACCCACCGAGCCCCATCACCGGCCCTCCGGCGACCCTCCGGCCACCACCGCCGGCGAGAAGCCCTCCTTCCTCTTTTTCTCTCTTTCTTTTTCTTTTCCTTCCTTTTCTTTTCTTTTTCCCTTTCTTTCTTTTTCCTTCTTCTTTTCTTCTTCCTCCCTCCAGATCCGGCCAACTCCACCACCGCCGGCGAGCCCTCCACTCCGGCCATCTCCTTCCTCCTCTTTTCTTTTTCTTTTTCCTTTCTTTTCCTTTTCTTCTTCTTTTTTCTTCTTCCTTTCCTTTTCCTTTTCCTTTCTTTTTCCCAGCTCCTCTCCTTGGGCGGCCAGCGAGGCCGCCCTTGTCTGGCGGCGCCACCTCCGGCGCCGCCCCCTGGCGCCCCCTGGCGCCCCCTGGCGCCCCTGGCCGCTCGGCCAGGGCTGGCCTGGCCACGGCCTGGCAAAGCCAGGCCGTGACCAGAGCTGAGGGGGGGCTACTGCCCCCCCTCTCTCTCCCTCTCTTCTCTCTGTTGGGCCGCCGGCGGCCAGGACCGCCGCCGGCAAGGCCCCTGGCCGGCAGAGGGCCGGCCAGGTCCCCAGGGCCCACGGCCAGTGGGCCCTCCTTGCGCTGGAGGGGGGCTGCGTGAGCAGCCCCTATCTCTCTCTCTCTCACTGTTTCTCTCTCCTCTCTCTTTCTCTCTCCTCTCTTTCT